>CAUYQV010113089.1:0-55195 GCA_963574575.1 Galagoides demidoff
GCCATGGCACTCTACCCAGGGGGATAGCTTGAGGCTCTGTCCCAAAAAAAAAAAAAAAATTAAGAGAAAAGCAACAAAGAATACTGTTGAAGCACACAGAAAGATTTATACAAATAGAAAAACCTACCATGTTTTGGATAAGAAGATCTTAAGCAAGCTGTATCTATTTTCCTTAAATTAATTTAAAAATTTCATATGATTTCAGCAAAAAATTTTTGTTGAGGCCTTTTTATGACAAGTTTATTCTATAGTACATGTGAAAAATAAATATAAGTAACCACAAAATCTCTGAAAAAGAACAGTGAGAAAAGGCTAATACTAACTAAATATTAAGGCATATGATAAAGACATCAATTAAAACAGGATAGGCATAATGAGTTAGTCTTATTACATAGAATGGAAAATTCAGGTATACATCCAAATACAGAACAGAATTTATTATATGATAAAAAATAATCTCAAACAAGTTAGGCAGACTGCTCAAAACAAAATTTGGGGATAATTGAACTCTCTGAGAAAAAAGAAAAGTTGGATTCAGATCCTGTCTTATACCAGCATAAATTCCAAATACATCAGAAATTGTAAAGTTTTATTAAAAACTTTAAGCATAAACATACTAGAAGAAACCATGGGAAATTAATTTGTAGCCTTGGGATGAGAAAGTTCTTCAGGAGAATAAAATAAGCAAAGAAAAAATGACTGTAAAACTAGTTTATAATTATTTTCCCTAAATTATAAAGAGCTTTTAGAAATCAGTAAGAAAAATGGACAATAGTCCAATATAGGTTGTATTACCTATTCAAAAGTAAATTTAAAATAAGATAATTTACCATAACAACAAACACTGTAGGCATGAATAATAGAATATGTATAACCCCTCTATGAAGGAAATTTTGAAATTTTATTGAAATTCATTGAAGAAATATTAGATTATGTTTATGGATAGAAACTTTCTACATTGTAAAGATGTTAAATCTTTCTAAATTTATTCGTAACTTAAGAGAGTTCTAACTCAAATTTGGATAGAATTGTTTGTGGAATTTCACCAGCTGATCTCAAAAGTTGTCTGATAGAGCAAAGGACCTAAAAAATATGTAAGAGTAAAGATGAGGAAAGTTTGCCTTATCAGATAGCAAGTATTATTACAATGCTATAGCAGTAAGGCTCTGTAGAGATAGACAGGTGGACCAATGGACAAATCAGAAAGCCAGAACTATCCCTTATATATGGGGAAACTTTATATAGATAGTAGGTTTTACAAACTGCTAGGGACAAACCATTTAATATTTCTCTATAATTATACTGAAGAAATAGAATATCCAGTCAGAAAAATGTACTGAATCTCTTCACACCATACAACAAAACTTAAAAACCCAAGTATGAAAAGTAAAACTTTAAAGTTCTTGTTTTTGAAATAGGAGACAATCTTTATGAACTTGGTTGGGTTGTTATGATTTTTTCACACTATGCAAACTATAAAAAAAAATGATAAATTTGGTGATCATGGTCATTGGTTTTTGGTTTTGTGGGTTTGTTTTATTTTGTTTTGTTTTGTTTTTAGAGAAAGGGGTAGTCTTTCATTGTTGTCCAGGTTGGCCTTGAACTCCTGGACCCAAGGGATCCTCTTACCTCAGCTTCCTGAACAGCTGGGCTTAAAGGCATGTAAGTTTTTTTTTTGTTTGTTTTGTTTTTGTTTGTTTGTTTTGAGACAGTGTCTCAAGCTGTTGTCCTGGGTAGAGGGCCATGGCATCACAGCTCACAGCAACCTCAACCTCTTTGGCTCAAGCGATTCTCTTGCTTCAGCCTCCCAAGTAGCTGGGACTACACATGCCCACCAGAACAACTGGCTATTTTGGGGTTGTAGTTGTCATTGTTGTTTGGCAGGCCCAGGCTGGATTCGAACCGCCAGCTCCAGTGTATGTGGCTAGTGCCCTAGCCACTAAGCTACAGTGCCAAGCCAGACATGTAAGTTTTTAAAAACAAAATAGTCTTAGTGAAGTCTTGTAAGTAGAGTCTTCATTAAAGTGGTCTAAGCAATAAATAAGCAATGGGGAAGTAAAAATAGGAAATATTTACTCCTACTTAGAGAATTTCATAGGAAAAAGGAATCTAAAGCCACATAATATTTTGGAAAGAACTCTAGGCTGATGATCAGAAAACTTGGATTTCAGCCCCTTGTTCAACCACTTATTACCTGAAAGACTTTGCCCAAGTCTCTTAATCACTCTTGACTCACAGCCCAGCATTCCTCCACTTACCATGCTCCCCGCATCTTGAAAAATACTTAAATTACGCAGCACAAAGTGCTCAGTCTCTCTCTTCTGTACATCCTGTGTTGTTGAGAAAATTAATTGAGGTGAGTTCCTTACAAATCAGATCAAGCAGACCCTTTCATTATATACGTTATAATTCTGTCACTTGGTAGTTGTTCATCCACTCTCCTGATTCATCTAAAAAAGATTTAAGAGGGACATAAAGTCGAAGTGCTGAAAGAGACTTTAAAGAATGTAATCCTCTTCTTAGACCGGGGGTAGGGAACCTATGGCCTTCTTGGTCTTAAGTGCAGCCTTTTGACTGATCCAGATTTTACAGAACACATCCTTTTACTTTTACTAATATGTTTTTGTTTATCTTTTTATTTTTATTTTATTTTTAAAATGAACATATTTAAAATACCAAAGAATAAAATAAGTTTCAACAAAGTAATCCTCCTAGCTTGACTGGTACAATTAGAGCATTAGTAAGCCATAAGGGCTAAATTGATGGCTGCTACACTCATTATTTAGTTCTAACTTCCCCCGCCTGCAAGCTGCCAATACTGCACAAGGCTGGTTGGTGAGAGTTTGTGGGGGTAGAGTAAAAGCCAATCTGTTTCCAGCTTCCAACGATGTTGCACTGTGTTTCTGTTCAAAGTGGAATTTGTGAATAGCTGCATCTTAAATTCTATCTGTTTAGCAGCCATCATGTCAAAGAAGAAGACGAAGAAAACATATTATTTAAGATCAAGAGTTGAAGTATTATCTTGTTTCTGCTAAATATAAGATTATTTTCTTTCTCTGTGATACTGTAATACCAACATTAATAAAATTCAGTGCTCATCAGCATTATAACACTCATAAGGACCACAAGTGTTTTAGATTAGAGGGAGAGGCATGAAAGGTTGTATTGCAGAAATTAGAAGATGAAAAGCAAAGGTGGGGTGGTGCCTGTGGCCCAAAGAAGTGGGGCACCAGCCCCATATGCCAGAGGTGGTGGGTTCAAACCCAGCCCTGGCCCAAAAAAAAAAAAGAAAGAAAAAGTGAAGACAAGTTTTTCAAGGAGAAATAGACCTGGAAATAATACTATTGAAGCAACTTACAAAGTAGCTGATGTGCTTGGGGGTGGGGGAAGGGCAGCCATTCAGTTATGCAGAAATTGTGCAAAAATGTGTTGTTGAAGTTGTAGGATGTTTAGACCCTGACAACATTTCAAAGTACAAACAACTGCCTCGTTCAGGGAGAACCACAACTGGTTGGCAACATAATTAGCCTTTAACTTAATGGAAAAACTCCATGCAATACTTCAGAAGGAAAATATGTTAATATGTTATTCTTTTGCTTTGGATAAACCAATTGATACTATTGGCTTGGTGCAGGTTTTGTACTTCATTTGAGTCATAACAGAAGATTTTCCATGCTACGAAGAGTTACTCACTTTGGGCACTCTTGCAAACAGAACATGGGACATAGGTATCTCCAAAAACTTCCAAGTTAAATGTTAAGGAGTTGGACTAAATTTGGTAAATTTGTGAGCATATGTAAAGATGGTGCACCTCCTATGATAGGAAAACATTCTCTATTGCACAGATAAAAAAAAAAATTACAGATTCAGATGCTCTTCTTTTCACTGTATCTTGCATCAGCAAAATCTCTGTGCTAAAGCTACTATTTTAAGTGACCCTTGCAACAAGTTATAAGTATTATTAACTATATTGGTGCAGATGCAACACAGAATGTTGTTTCCTAAGTTGAAAGATGAGGAATGCAGTGTGGATTTGCAGTGTCATTCTAAAGTCCATTGGCTATCATAAGCACAGGTCTTAGCCAACATTTTATCTCCAGGAGAACAGGTAGTTAAATTTTATGAAGAACAGAATCAGCAATGTGAACTATTGAAAGAAGATTGCTATAGAAATGCGTCTGTGTGGTATGTCAACTCAAAATGACTTGAATATTTCTTTTGTGAGGTAAAACTAAGTCGATATGTGGCAAAAAAAAAAAAAAAAAAAAATCCAAGCATTTTGAAAAAGCTATCTTTTTTCAAAGGACTTCTCCAAAAGGGAATTTTGCATGAACATTTTACCCAGTCCGTAAAGGGCACTGATGAGCAAGATGATATATGCAAATCATTTGAAGAATATGCAGCTGTTACAAATACATTGATTAGAGAATGCAATGAAACTTTCACTGACTTTAGAATCATGACCTGACACTCAAACAGCAACAGATAGAGTTGACTGAGCTCTCAGTAGATGACATTTTAAAGTCATTGTTTGATGCTAAAGAAAGATCAAGTTGAAATATGGAAAAAATGCAGTAGAATGCCCACGCCTTGAGCAACATGCCCCCCAAATTCTTTCGTTCTTTTCAACCACTTATCGCTATGAATCTATATTCTTCTGCCTAACCCAAATCAAGGCGCTCTTAAGGTCACAGATGACCGATACCCATCTAGAGGATCAACTGAAACTGTGGACCTCCATGTTGCAACTAACCATTCAAATACTTCCCAACAAAAAGCAGACACTACAAAGTTATTAAAAGGTCATTTAACTTTAACAAATAGTTTTCATTTGTTGAAATTAAGTACATAGTAGTTTGAATTTTACAATATAATGTACATTTTAAAGTATATCTAATTAAAGTTTCTTGCATACAGCCTTATTTGATTATAACTAGATTGATGGCAGCCTTCCAACTTGAAAGGTTTCCCATCCCCATCTTAGGCAGATGATGAAAACCAGAAACTCAGGTGAATTACTCAGGTTCACAATGAATTATTGAATGAGCTGCCTGTAAAACTGAGACCTGATTGCTCACCTTGGATTCTTTCACAGTTTATCATAATGCTTTTTGAAGTCTTCTTGACCACCCCAATGCAAAGGCCTCTCTCTTCTCTGAACATGAATTATATTTGTTGCCTGAACATTTTATTCAGCATTTATTGACTGTTTTTTTAGTTAGCTTTTTATATGTGTAAGCCATCTCCCAAGTAGGCTGACAGTTCCTTAAGAACTAGATTATTCTCTAGGAAAATATTAACAGGTGATGTTTAATTTAGAGCAAATATCTTAACCTCTATAGATCTTATTTCTCAGTTATAAAATGGGGATATGAATTAAATCCTAATACAATTATCATTGTAGTTAAAATTGCTCTGTAATGAACTTCACTATTGACCTACCTTTTTTTTTTTTTTTTTTTGAGATAGGGTCTCACTTTGTTGCCCTCAGTAGAATGCTGTGGTATTATAGCTCACAGCAACATCAAACTCTTGGGCTGAAGTGATCTCTTGCCTCAGCCTCCCAAGTAGCTGGGACTATAGGCGCCCATCACAACGCCCAGCTGTTTTTAGAGACAGGGTCTAGCTCTTGCTCAGGCTGGTCTCAAACCTGTGAGCTCAGGCAATCCACTCATCTTGGCCTCCCAGAGTGTTAGGATTACAGGCATGAGCCACCACGCCCAGCCTGACCTACTTTTTTTTCTAAACTATCTTCATAACAAATTCTAGTTCAATGAAATAATATAAACAATATTGTATGGAGTTCATTTCATCAGGATTGAACTTGTAAAATACTTGCTTTATGAATATAACAGAGATACTGTGGGATAAAAAAGAAATAACCATATGATGAAAGCATTTGAGAATGGAAAAAGCGTTATTCAAAAAGCCACAATTCGTTGACGGGTCAGGGCAAGATGTGCCTCTCTCATGCACTCTTAATGGGATCATTCTGGACAGGCAGAGTGAGTTGTACTGGCAGAGACCTGAGTAGTTACAGGGTATACTGCATGGAGGTACAGAGAAATTGGCTCAGAGGAGAGGAGAAACGATAGAGTAAAAATGCTTCTTTCAAACACAATACAAAGTTAAGGATTATTATAGCAAATGCAATTCTGTATCAACATATTCATAGAGAAATAGTAGAAGAAACTATAATAGGAAATTTAAAAACCCTAAAAATTATACTATGCCAATTATGACATGTTTATTTTAATTGGCATTGTGTATAAGTGATTTAACAAAAGAATGAATGATTGATTCATTCTAAGAAACAATGATTTCATTCTTTTGATTTTTATTATTTCTAAATTATAATAATCATCTTAATCATAGAACTTTGTCTTTTTTAAATTCAAATCCTATTTTTGAAAACTTACAAATATGTAAGAGAGCACTCAACTAAATATGCCCTGTGCCTTCTACTTGTATAAATACATGACTTCTTGTTATTGCTCATTTTAGTTACTGATCTCCAGTGATTCACACCCATTATTCTTCTGGGGGACCCTATGTAGCTCAGATTTGCTGAGTATAAAAAGTGAACAGCTGAATGCTGTTTTCATTGACCTTAGTGCAGGTGCCTAAGTCTCTGACTTAGTGTGGTCAGAGTGGGAGATGTTACGTTCATCCGAGAAATAGTAAGCTGGAAAGATCTGTTGTTTATCATCTGTCAAAATCTGCACAAAAAGGTCAACCTGTGACCTTTTGCTTTAGCACGTGAACTACTTACATATCAGGATGTTGACCCCTGGATGGGGAGTGGTTATTTGGAGATGTCTTATAAATCATAAGAAAATTCCCCAAATATGCCTGTGTTAGGGACAGTTAGTGCGATGTAGACTCATTATTAACTTACATTAGTCAGGAATATATTTTTGAAATCATAAACTCTTGGACAGGAAAAACAGAAAAAAGGAGGAAAACACACTCATTGTCTCACAATATAAAGACAATCTTAATGACACTTCAATATATTTTCTTTAATAGTTTCTATGTATTCTTTTGTTATTTTTAATAAAAATTTCAAACATACAGTAAAGTTGAAGAATTTTACAGCAAATACCCATATTCCCAAAACCTGCATTGTGCTGTCAGCATCATACAATGTAGTATACTTGCTTCCTTACGTGTCTACGTATCTATCCATCCCTCTATCTGTCTATCAGTGCACCTTGGGATTTTTAAAATCCATTTTGAAGTAATCACAGACATTAGTAAGCTTCTCCCAAAATAATTCAGCATGCATATCATTAATTAGAGTTCAGTATCTGATATAATTTTTGAGGTAAAATTAATATACTGAAATAGAAATTTAGCTATACAATTGCTGAGTTTTGATGTATACATTTATAGAGCCAGCCCAAACGCTATCAAAATTTTGTTTTGCATTTTTATTTTTTTACATAATTTTATAATGTAAGCATTTTTCTTATTATTACAAATCTTAATAGGTGTAATTGTAATCACACATTAACCCGTGAATGGATTAATAAACTGTGGTATAAGTTTACCGTGGAATACTATTCAGTCATAAAAAAGATGGAGGCTTTATGTCTTTTGTATTAACCTGAGTGGAGTTGGAGAACATTCTCCTTAGGAAAGTATCACAAGTAAAGTATCATTGGAAAAGCAAGTATCCAATGTACTCAATATTAACATGAAGCTGGTAGACAAACAAATACATGCCCACAGAAGATAAAAGCTCTATTAAATTCAGTTGGAGGAAGAGAGGAGGAGGGAAGAGGGCAGGGGAATTGTGTGTTCACACCTAACAGGAACAATGTAAGAGTACATGGCACACCCCTTGGGTGAGGGGCACAACTACAATAGAGATTTTAAACAAACATGTAACCTAATCATTTGTAGCCTCATATTAATCTGAAATTAAAAATGATGATAAATAATATCTGTGATATTTTAAATTTAACTATTTTAATTCATCTTGAAATTATTTTATTGTTTTGATTTGACTTAAAGGTTTGTTTTTTTTTTATTTCTTATAACTACGTACATTAATGCATTCATGGGGTACAGTGTGCTGTTTTCATATACATTTTGAAATACTCTCATCAAACTGGTTAACTTTTATGTCATTCTCTTAGTTATTGAGTTAAGACATTCATACTCTGCTTTTAGAAAGATTCACTTGTACCCTTGTAAGATAAACCATAGAGGTGACCCCACCAATCACCCTCCCTCTCCCTATCCACCCCCCTTGTCTCCCCTCTCCCACCCCCTTCCTGTATTCTAAGGCTATAATTAGGTTATGACATTCCTATAAAAGCTATGAATTAGTTTCAAAGTGGGACTGTGTACATTGGATACTTTTTTTTTTTTTGAGACAGAGCCTCAAGCTATCCCCCTGGGTAGAGTGCCATGGCATCACAGCTCATAGCAACCTCCAACTCCTGGGCTCAAGCAAGTCTCCTGCCTCTGCCTCCCAAGTAGCTGGGACCACAGGCGCCCCCCACAACGCCCGCCCAGCCATTTTTTTTTTTTTTTTTTTTGGTTGCAGCCATCATTGTTGTTTGGCGGGCCGGGCTGGGGATTCGAACCTGCCACCTTAGGTGTACATAGCTGGCGCCTGAGCCAATTGAGCTACAGGTGCCGAGCCGAGGGCAGCTTTCTTATGGCGATTTGAAATGTGTCATTATGAAGTTGCTGGTCCAGCCAAGGGACAGTTTGCAAACCAGTGAGTGTGGGAGGTATTTCTCTGTACCTCTTGCTGCCTTGTTTCATTCTCTCCACCCCTGATGCCGCTTACACAGAATGAAATGAAGGTCAGGGCCTTTAGATGTTAGCTTACCTTGGGGTCAAGCTGAACAATCTTCTTGTTTTCCAGAACCACAAAATGAGACCAGACAGTTGCCAAAGTTGTGATGGAAATCATAAACCTCTGAATTTGTTTTAATACCGGCTTTCACGTACATCACGATTCATTAGTGTTGGCTTTCCAAGGCCTAGTGAATTACTTGAGTATCAGGCCATGATGTTAGAGGCAGGAAAGATTAGAAAGGGACTCCAGCACAACTCCAGGACTGTGCTGGAGCCGTGGAAGAAGCACAAGCGCTCATCTTGTTAGGTCAGTTTGTTTTTTCCCACATTTTTATCGGTATTTTCAAGCATGTATAAAAGTAGAGAAAATAGTAAAACTCACTCCCATGTACCCATCTACGAGCTTTAAAAATCACCAACTCATGCCAATTCATCTCTAAGCCCTTACTGCCCCCCTCCCTTGATTATTTGAAGCAATCCCAGGTGTCAGATAAATTACTTATAAATGTTCAGAAAGTGAGATTACGTGGTTTTAACTCCCTTAGTTAACGGGTTCAGAGGTGAAGCCACTACGCTGGTTAGTGACCTTATTTTGAATCCCTAGACTTCAAAAGTAAAAGTCACGAGATTTACCAACAGGCAGTATTATTATAATATTATATAATATATTATTGTACTATTTGGCCTGAAAGTACCTCTTTTTAGCCTCTCATTCAGTTCTCCAAGGAGTTCAGTAGGGTGTGGGACAGCTGATTAATGTCCTTTTTCATCAGTAATTTTGAAACCAAGCCCCTGTGGATTTTGAAATTGCAAATAAATTTGTCCAAGTGAAAGTGGGGTTTTTTTTTTCAACTCTTTAGCAAGAAAATGGGTCTAAGACTCTTGCCAACCTTCCTTGTTTCTCATCTTCAGTTTGTCCCATTTTCAAAGAAGGACATTAGTTGATATTCACTGACCAGTTTCTGTGGCCTGTCTGCTATGAGATAGCACAACACAACCAGCTGAATTTTTCTAGGTTTTCCAGGCTTAAAACCCCAAAGCACGTCACTTGGTCTGGTCAGAATACTTAGAGGTTCCTCTAGTAAATGGAAAAGATTGTTCGTGTCGTTGTCTTGAAAGAGTGCCCATTATTGATTGATTGCTCTGGCTATCATACCCTGTTCTGATTGTACCTCAGAATTACCCCCAGGACACCTGAGAGCAGGGGGCACAAGACACCTCTTCAATGAGCATTTGACAGGAGAAGATTGGGAGTAAAAAAGGTGCACAGATCATCTGAGCAGATAAGCCATAGAAGACAGACATCCAGATATTTTTCTCTATCCAACTGCCACTGGCTTTTCTGAGGGATAAAAGCAGCAAAGATTGACAATTGTCAGTTTAACTATTTTTATGGTGTACTTTTTCTGGGCAGGTTATTCACATCGAACTCCTTTGATGTGATCAGTGATGATGCTTTTATTGGGCTTCCACATCTAGAATATTTGTAAGTAAAAAAAAAAAAAAAAACCTTTTTTGTTAACACAATGATTCGGAACAAGTGCTCTCAAGTTCCGACAACTGCCTGACCAAAAAATATTATAACCTATTTCAGATTCATAGAAAACAACAATATCAAGTCCATTTCAAGACACACTTTCCGGGGACTCAAGTCATTAATTCATCTGTAAGTATGAGAGTTTCTATTACTTTTTAAGCTTGCTGATGGACAGTGCAGTTTGATCACCTAGGGTGAAAGCACTCACTTTATGAGTGTTCCTGAAAATTGAAGAAACCCAAATGATTCCTCTCCATGTGTACTTGCCATCTCTCCCTGTCGTCTGTCAGCGTGTGTTCAGGAAATGGATTACTATTCATATTTTTAGCCTAAACCAACCATTGGAAAAGAAATCTAATGCAAGGAAACTGTGTGACTGAAATAACGTTTTTGCTATCTATATCATTACTTGCTTCATGGATAATTATGGGTTGGCATACTTTAATTTAATATTAGCTATTTTTTTTCTTTTTCTGTGTAAGTCCTGACTTTATATACATTTGCACATAATATAGCCACAGGCAATGCCTACATAGTAGCTGAACAACTTGTGTGTAAGTGAAATATTTAATTATTTAATGGGTGATTAGCCCTACAGCAGGTGTTCGTAACAGAGGGCAATTTTGGCTCCCAGGGAATGTTTGGCAATATCTAGAGATATGTTTGGTTGTCACAACTGGGAGGAATGTATCTGGCCTCCAGTGGGCAGAGGACAGGGATGGTATCCCCCAAACCTCCTACAGTGCACAGGACAGCCCCTCACAGTGACGAATTATCCAGCCCAAAATGGCATCGTGGGGAGGTTGAGAAACCCTGAACATCGTGAACCAAGTTGTTTCCTCCAGCTTCCCCCACCTCCTACTCTCTCCCCGCTCTCTCTCTCATAGACATATACACACAGATTTATTTTCAATGAAACTAGAAGAGTGTGGGAAGAAAGGCATTAACATTTATTAAGCGCTCAAGTGCCTACTATGTGTCAGATAAAAATGCACGAAATCCATGTGTCACAGTCATTCTGTCACCCGTAATCTGCCCCCTCATCGAACCCCATTCCCACTTCTCTTCTAGGCCCTAGGATGCAGCCTGGAGCAAAGCAGACTAAATGCCTGCCCTTCGAGCCACTTTCTAGTGTGTCACATGGTCTTTATGCCACCTCCACCAGGCCCCATGCTCTCCTGCTGTTTGGTTTGCAGCAAGGGGAAGATGATGGCCAGATTTATTTTATAAAATCATAGCTTTCGAGGCTTCTGTGTGGAGTCATTATAATAAGAATGATGTTTGCAATGCTACTCTTCATGTCAACCACATAACATGATAGAGAAGGAGTGGGATGAAATTTTTATCACAGAGCCTAACATAGTGAAAGAAACAAATATACATAAAGAAAAATAGAAGTTCATGATCTCAATTTGAGATCTGCTGGATTCACATTTGTCCCATTTAATATGTCCTCTGTCCCATGCTCAGCATCACAAAGGCTGCACAAAAGATGTGGGACCCAGGTATCCTCTGTAGGAGCCTCAAAAACAAGCTTCTCCATGCCAGTTCTCCTGGGTGTGTCTACTCTGCAGCCTAAGAGCCTGGGGTCCACTCAGACTCCCTGGACAGAACGGGAGAAAATGTCTCTGTATCTCGCCCAAAAGGAAGGAACAGAGAGAAGGAGGGAGGGAGGGAAGGAAAGAAGAAAGGAAGGAGGGAGGGAAAGGAGGAGAGAGGGAAGGAGGAAGGAGAGAGAAAAAGAGGAAGGAAAAGAGTAGAGGGGAAAGGAGGGGGGTGGAAAAGGAGGGAAGGATAAGAGCAAAAGAGGAAGGAAAAAAAAAATCTGTACATAACGCTGTAGTAAAGAACACCCATTTTGTTTGACTAGAGTGTATGATGTCCAGCAAATGAAATGGGAATTTAAACTTGGGTCGTACTGAGACCCTTTCTTTAGCAGGGTAGAGACTGTAAGAAAGGGAGACTGGTACAGCATGTGCTTGGTAGCTAGAGACTTTTAGGCTCAAGAGAACACCAGGGGCAGCCTTCACAGGGAGAGGCCTGAGTCCTACAGACAGCGAAAGGGAAGTCCCACCCTTCTGAGCTGGTGCTGGAGGTGGGCAGGAGGAGTCACGAGGGAACGGAGGGTTAATGCTGACGGAATGAATATGACCCTCAGGTCTCCCGCATCTAACACTTACTAGGTTGACTCATATGGCAGTTGCCAATATTAGACTGTTTTTGATCTACAAAAATGGCAATGCCATATGGTTCATCCTAAATAGTTTCTAGAATGTGACACATACTTTACAAGTAGTAGGACCCACAAAGATGGTAAGAGCTAGTCCTACCTCAGAAGAGCTCGGTCTAGCAAGAGAAACGGGCAAACAAATATATTCTCTCTGAGTGTCTTTGTCTTTTTCCTTTCTAATAATGCTGTTCTTCAAAGTGTAATTCCGTCCTTCTTTCCCTTTATCCTTTCGAGGAGAGATGGGGATAAGGAGGATGTGAAACACTAATGTTCTTCTACTTGCTCAGTAGGTCAAGTTCATTTTCCATTATTTACTGCTTATAAATAAATCTGACATTGGGTGGCACCTGTGGCTCAAGGAGTAGGGTGCTGGCCCCATATGCCAGAGGTGGTGGGTTCAAACCCAACTCTGGCCAAAAACTGCAAATAATAATAATAATAAATTTGGCATTTGTGTGAGCCACTAGTTTCCTTTGTCAGATTTTAGGCTTCAAAATGCCCTTTTCTTTGCCTCGGTCCAGTTCTTCCCAATTCAAGGCGAACATTTGAGAGGTGAGAAATTACCACCTTACCCTCTAACCTGCAAGTGCTACAGGAAGCGTTCGCAAAGCTTCTTCATGTTCTTTACCTCACTGCAGCCTCCTGACGACACTATGAAAGAGACAGGGCAGTAGCAGTGCTTCACTAAAGAGTGGGAGTGTGGAGGCACCCCTGAGGCTGAGCTGCTCCCCCGTCAGCAAGCAGCTAAGCCAGGAGTTTCCCTGGGTCTTTGGTCTAGTGCAGTTTCCACCATGTCAGAGCAGGACCGGAAAGCTTTCATTGAGCTGGCTGGATCCTTCCATGATACATGATTAGAAGAGCAAATATGATTAGAGAAGAAAAAGAAGGTCCTGAAGACAGTAGCCCTACCCTTGTTCTTAGTCTCCAAACACAGACAGCTGGGGTTAGACATATGAGGTCGGACAGTTAGGTTCACTAATTGAACCTCATTGCTGAACATCACCACGGTCACCTTCCAAGTGCTCGCTTGGGAAGATATGCACCAACGCCAGGGCCTAGTCCAGCCTTCAGAGCAGTTTTAGAACTATCATTGTACAAGACACAAAAACATGCAACAGCGGTAAAGAATGCCACTCAGCGAGATACTTCCTCACACCAACGCAAACAGTTGCAAGAGACTGACTCCCAGGGTTATGAAACCTTCCGGAGTTGTGTGTACAGTGCTGCCAACGTAAGTGAATGATGGCAAGTTCACAAACTTAGTTGTCAGACCTCGTACGATGACAGCTCTGATGGCCACTTTAGAAAAAGAGTCCTAAAATTGTTTTGAAGGGTGGTCTAGGCACTGGCATCATTACACAGCTCTGAAGGGGAGGGCTTCAAAGGTGACTGCAGTGATTCTGAGCAGTGAGGTAGGAAGCAGTTTTTGTAGGATGAGTTCATGAACTTAACTGTCAGACCTTGTATACTTTTTTTTTTTTGAGACAGAGTCTCAGTCACCATGCATATATGGAATGCCATGGCATTATAGCTCAGAATAACCTCAAACTCGTGGGCTCAGGTGATCCTCTTGCCTCAGCCTTCTGAGTAGCTGGGTCAACAGGCACCTGCCACAACGCTTGGCTGGTTTTTCTGTTTTTAGTAAAGACAGTCTCACTCTTGAGCAGGCTGGTCTCAAACTCCTGAGCTCAAGCAATCAACCCTCCTCAGCCTCCCAGAATGAGAGAGTTCAGGCATGAGCCACTGTGCCCAGCCTCCTTGTGTATTTTTCTATTCAACTGGTTTCCACTCTGGCCTAACTTTAAAAGTGTTCCGAGGGGCCCGCCAAATAAATTCAGTTTATTCCAAAGAAACAATGAACTTGTCCCATCTTATTATGCATGTATTTTAGTAGATTTCTAAAGAGACATTTTTAGACAACTTTGATCCCCCTCCCCTGCAAATTCACCCTTAGAGAAGGGGAAGTTCCTTAGAGGTAACTCCTTACAAAGCCTGTCAAATCCCAGAATCCTCTCCTCTCAATCACTTCATTTTGAATCTCTGTCCTAATGTTATGTATGTTTGACTCTAATGTTTGAAGAGTTGGTTTATTGCAAAAGGGTTTAAATTTTTCTGATAAGCATGTCTTATTTTCTTAAAAGAGAAAGCAATGAATACAAAATTAGTTCATAGCCAATGATGATAAAATGGCCAACATTCTGTACTGACCTCTAGTAATAGCCGTGAGCTTTTAAGTAACGATTCCCTGTGGTGTCACCATGGCTAAGGCCCAAGGAAGCCAGAGATTTTTGTATGCATGTATGAAAATATTGGGGAAAACTGTCATCAGTCTATATGTGTTATAATCTACCTACTGGTTGCTCAGCCCTGCACTGATAGGGACTTGTCACAGTCTTCAAACTCAGGATGCCTGTATGTCAGGCAGAAAGCCTTAGTTTTAGCCTTCACATGGGCACGTCTGTTACGAGGTAGTGTGATCCAGTGGCTGAGAGAGTGATCTCTGGCAGCACACTGCCTGAGGTCAAAGCCCAGCTTTGCCCTTTAACATCTGTGGGAGCTTGGGCAGATGATTCAGCTTCACTACACCTCAGATTGCTCATGTGTAAATGGGTTTATAATAATAACCTCTTAAGTTGGGGGTGGAGGATCACAAGGTCTTTAAAATCAGCCAGCCCCTCAGACTGTTTTGAGATTAAATGAGTTAATACATGCAAAGTGCTTGGAGCACAGCCTGGTATATAGTAAGCACCAAGGTCAGGAATAAACTAAACTTGCTGCCTACCCTCTGTTAGTGCTGGATTGGGTGCCCAGAACTGCGGTGCATCTCCCCTTTGTACTCGGCACATAAAATCAAATAACCGCACTTGTAGCTCTGCAGGTTCGGTGAGACACAAGCCCAAGCTGAGAGCGTGCGTTGCAGGGGGGCTGGGAGCAGCCCAGATGGCTGTGGGCGATGCTTTCTTAGCAGCAGAGCCCCGTGGCACTGAAACAAACGTGCTGTTTGAGCCAGTCTGGTCTGCCTCAGAGGGAAGACTTCCTCTGCAGCCGAAGCAGGTTTTCTCAGGTAAACCGTGAGAACCCCAACGTGCAGGGAATGGTCCTCCTTCCTGTTGAGAAGGAAGGGCACCCTACTCAGCTGTTTTCAAGGCAACTTAAGTCTAGTTGGGCAATATCGTGGGTGTTTTAAGGAACGCTTCCTAGGTAGACTCTGAATCAGAACCCGGAGAACGATGCTTAGTTGAGAGCACACTTTAAGAAGCCTCTGCTTTGGGTCGGGATTTTTATCCCAGTGAGAATGAGCTGAGGGCAGGAATGAGGGGTGTGGAGCACGTGTGAGAGCCAGATTACACGGTGTGGTGGTGTTGGCCCTGGTGAGTCACAGGCTTTGTGCTTTCTCCCTAACTCCAGCTCTGGGCACAGGGAAACCTCAGTGGAGCGTCCTCTGCTCTTTTCTTTGTCTGGATTAGTACCCTTGCTCTCATGTGTTCCAGAAGGCCTCATTCATTCATTCTTTCATTTTGAAGTATTTATTGAGGGCTCACTTTGTGCCAAGCACCATGCTAGCCCTTAGGGCTACAGTGGAAAGAAAACCATCTTTCCGGTGCTCATTGCAGAATCCTTCTGGATACGATTAATATCGATGAAATGTTTCCTCAAACCTCTCACTCCCCTTGTCTTCGCCCCCTCCCAGTCAGCTTCCCCCACCCCAACTGAATATTCCAGTACCCCCTTCACTCCCTAGAAAAACCTATTGTCAAATGCACTGATGACAATAGGTTTTGGACTACATGACTTAAAGCAATAACTCCCCTAGTGTTTTCTGATCATTATTAAAGATAAAGCTATATGCCTCTCACAGTGAAAATTATAAAGATGTGATTTAAGAGCAAGACTAGAAGTTTAGCCGGGCATCGTGGCGGCACCTGTAGTCCCAGCTACTCGTTGAAGGTTGGGAGGAGTTGCAGGTTGCTGTGAGCTGTGTGATGGCACGGCACTCTACCAAGGGCAATAAAGTGAGACTTTGTCTCTAAAAAAAAAAGAATGGAACTTGACCATCATTCTGACCAAGTAATCATTCACTTTATGTAAAAGGAAACAGCCAAAGCTTGAACCCACACAGCTCTTTCCCAGCCTGTGTCATTTCCACTGTGCTCTGTGGCTGAGTTCAGGGGGTCTGACAGCAAGCCTGCCAGGCAAGGGGTTGGCTTGGACCAAGGCTGGAGCCCGGAACTCCTTCAACTATACCACATAGAAAGTCTGGTTCCTAATGCCTCTGGTGCCTGCCTTCGACACCTTGTCTATCTCTCCTTTATCCTCCTAGTTCCAAGAATTAGAACTTATATTTAGCATTAAAACCCCACTCTGATTTCACCCTTGTCCTTGACAGTATCCCAGCTAACAGACCCTTGAAGTGGAAGGAGGTCCCTCACACCAATTCTGGGTTATGTTCTCTCAGGCCATTACTTGAGATGAAAGAGGAGGACCAGATGCCTTGGGAACCAGGAGCAGCAGCATGGGTCTCCAGAACCACTGTATTCATGACTGGGAGAAAATGTGACTAAATCTTAACACTGGTTCCCTGGGTGGTGCCTGTGGCTCAGAAGGGCAGGGTACTGATCCCATATGCTGGTGGTTGCAGGTTCAAACCCAGCCACTGGTTCCCTTGCCAAAATGATTATTTTTCCCCTTTTTAAAAAAAAAAATTTTTTTTTAGACTTTCCAAATTTCTTGAAGAAATAATTATGACATTTGAGTGTGTATGTGTATGTGTGAATAAAAGTAAAAGATGGGAAATTTAAGAATACCAAGTCCAGGGCGGCACCTGTGGCTTAAAGGAGTAGGGTGCCAGCCCCACATGCTGGAGGTGGTGGGTTCAAACCCAGCCCCGGTCAAAAACTGCAAAAAAAAAAAAAACAATACCAAGTCCGGCTCAGTGCCTGTAGCTCAAGTGGCTAAGGCTCCAGCCACATACACCAGAGCTGGCGGGTTCGAATCCAGCCTGGGCCTGCCAACCAACAATGACAACTACAACCAAAAAACAGCTGGGCATTGTGGCAGATGCCTGTAGGTCCCAGTTACTTGGGAGGCTGAAGCAAGAGAATTGCTTGAGCCCAGGAGTTGGAGGTTTCTGTGAGCTATAATGCCATGGCACTCTACCCAGGGCGACAGCTTGAGGCTCTGTCTCAAAAAAAAAAAAAAAAAGAATACCAAGGCCTAAAATTCTCTCTACAAAGAGGGGCAGAGAGTATAGATGTATAGATGATCACAGGCCCCTGAACTGAATATTTTAAAGTGCTTAGATATTTAATAATATTGTTATTTTTGACAATAACAAAGAAAAAGATTAGTTTTGTGGATTTTTTCCCCCTGAGACAGAGTCTTACCCTGTTGCCCAGGCTAGAGTGCAGTGGCATCATCACAGCTCACTGCAACCTCAAACCCCTAAGGTCAAGTGATCCGCTTGTCTCAGCTTCCTGAGTAGTTGGGAATACAGGAGCACACCACCAAACCTAGCTAATTTTTTTTTTTAAGAGACAGAGTCTTACTTTGTTGCCCTTGGTAGAGTGCTGTGGCATCACAGCTCACAGCAACCTCAGCTCTTGGGCTTAGGTGATTTTCTTGCCTCAGCCTTCTGAGTAGCTGGGACTACAGGTACCCACCACAACACCCGGCCATTTTTTGGTTGCAGTTTGGCTAGGGCCATGTTCGAACCCACCACCCTCGGTATATGGGGCCAGCGCCCTACTCACTGAGCCACAGGCACTGCCCAAAATCTAGCTAATTTTTTCTACTTTTTCTAGAGACAGTGTTGCACTATGTTGCTAAGACTGGTCTTAAACTCCTGGGCTCAAGCAATCCTCCTGCCTCAGCCTCTCAGAGTGCTAGGATTGTAGGAATAAGGCACTGTGCCCAGCCCCATGTGGGAATTCTGTAGGAAACAAGGCACCTCCCTTCCATAGCAGGTCTTCTGAAAGCAGTGTGTGATCTGACCACTCCAGCACCCAAGTACCAGACTGTGACACTTATTCCTGCAGTAGCCCTGTCGCTTTGGAACTTAATGCAGCCAAATGATGGATTTGGGGTGAGCAAATCCTCACTGAACAGACCATATATATATAAAATACATAAATACAGGCTCGGCACCTATGGCTCAAGTGGCTTATACACCTAAGGTGGTGGGTTCGAATCCAGCCCGGGCCTGCCAAACAACAATGATGGCTACAACCAAAAAATAGCCAGGCGTTGTGGTGGGCGCCTGTAGTCCCAGCTACTTGGGAGACAGAGGCAGGAGACTCACTTGAGCCCAGGAGTTGGAGGTTGCTGTGAGCTGTGATGTAACGGCACTCTACCCAGGGGGACAGCTTGAGGCACTGTCTCAAAAAAAAAAAAAACATAAATACAAAGCAGTGGAATCCTTTGATAAAGTCAACTTTATTCTTTGTTTCTCCTATTATAAAATAATAATACATGATGATGATAAAAATATCACAATCCAAATATTTATATAGCAAAAGTAGATGGTTCTAATAACCTTATGCCTAGACGTAACCTCAATCAACATGTTTCTTTAATCTTTTTATAGAGCTTTTATATGCACTAGTAGAATCAATCTGTCTTTCTCCTGTAGGATTACCCTCTACACTTAGGCATCACTTCATGTTAAATCATAGCAACCTACCTCATTTTAAAATTCTCCTACCACATATTCCATGTGAAGTGCAAACCATCATTTACACAATCTCTTATTTTTTTTTTTATTAAACAGTGCTGTGTACATTAATGCAGTCACAGGGTCCAATGTGCTGGTTTTATGTACAATTTGAAATATTTTCATCAAACTGGTTAACATAGCCTTCATGGCATTTTCTTGGTTATTGTGTTGAGACATTTGTATTCTATATTTAGTAAGTTTCACACATACCCTTGTGCACACCTGGGGGAATATATTTGATCTGACATTCTCTGTCACAGCAAAGAATTAGAAACAACGTACATGTCCATGAAGAAGGGATTGCTGTGCTAGTGAATGGCGGATCAAATCTATTTCCCACACAAGGAAGTGTGCACACGGCTGCTAATATTTCCATTTCCCTTCATTGGGAAGTGGTAAAAACTCTTTTTAAAAATTGATTGATTTTATTTTACTGATTTGTTTTCTGGTAAGAACTCTTAACTAGCTACAGCCAAGATGTGATTCCTTCCGTGCAGGGCCATTTCAGATTTCTCTTCTTACCTCTGCAGGGTCTGGTGATCCTCTCCCGTGTGTCTGACGCACCCTTCACCCTGCACACCGAGGTTGCTTTATATGTCAGGGCCCTGTTCAGTTTTTGCAGAATAATTCCCAGGCTCTGTCAGGCTTGCTTTCCCAAAGTCATTCTCTGCCCATGTCCCTCTGCCTGCTTTCTTTTTATCCCCATGTACCCTGATGTCACAGGGGCCTCCCAGAGACTTGGGGAAGTTTTTCTGAACATCAGCTCCCAGCACACCACCAAACCGAACTAAATTTTTCTACTTTTTGTAGAGACAGTGCTGCACTATGAGTAGGCAGAGGGACTTGGGTAGAGAATGACTTTGAGAAAGCAACCCTGACAGAGCCTGGGAATTATTCTGCAAACACTGTAACAGGGCCCTGACATATAAAGCTCCCTTGGGTGTCTGGAAGCCTGGCTCTCATTTCCAGGTCTTATTCCTTCTTGATTCTGTTTATCTTATGAGTCCAGGCAGCCTTGATGTCCCCCACCCTCCAAACCTAGACATGAAGCTCGATCCTGTCTCCTTTAAAAGCAATCCATTGGGAGGCAGTTCTTCACTGAGTTTTGGGTAGTGGAGCAGCAAAGGGGGTCATTGGGTACAGTAGATCCACCTACCATTTGTCCCCCCCAGATCTCATGCTGCTTTGCGTCCCCACCTTCTTTGTCCCACAAGGAGAGGCTCCTGACCACATGAAGTCCTCAGGAGGCCAAATGCCTCAGTCCCAAGCCCATCCGGCCAGCCTGCCCCTCATCTCATCATGCAAAAATACCATCTCGCTGTTCCAGAAGCCCCGTAGCTCTGAGTCTGTATCTCTGACTTCTGCCATCTGCCTCTGTAGCTGGCCTGTACCTTGGGTACCTGCGGCCTAGAGCTCTACTCCCGTGGGCAGGTTTGAATGAGTCCCTGTTGGACAGTACACAGAGATGTTGCCTCTTCCTGTGTAACCCCACTGGCAGCTGTAAATCAGGATGTGACTGTTTAATCATTTCATGCTCACTGTGACCCAGTCTCCTCCAGATTTATGTCCTATAGCCAGTGCAGTTTGTGTCAGTTTCTGAGGGAGGGACATCCACTTAGGAAACATTAGCATGATAACTTTAAGACACCGTGTGCCAGCAAATAAACTGAAACACAGAACTTCATTGAAACCCCAGTTAGTCAGATGAATGATGGAGGGATTCTCTTGAATAGTCGTCTTTAGTGGCACTTTATTGATGCTACTGACGTGAGACAGCCAGAGCTGTGCCTTTGTTATGGTCAGTGTCCTAGGTGTTGTTTCTGGGACATGATGCCCAGAAGCCCTTCCCCTCCTTCCCAACCCCACCCTGCTCTTTATGGAGACTATTCCAGATGCCAGACACCTTCCTTGGTTATCTCATTTTCCTTTTGCAATAATCTTAGGAGATAAGATAATCTTAGGAGACAAGTGATTTCAAAACATGAAATAACAGCTGAGTTTTGGAAAAGATACATAGCCCATGTCTCACAGCCAGTGAAGGGTGGAGTCAGGATTCAAACCGAGCCTTTGTCACAAAACGGACTGTCATTGAGAATGGAACTTTCTGACTCAGCTCCCATTTTTACATTCCAAGTTTCATTGAAACCAGTTTTTTAATCCAGTAGTAATTTCTAAAACTCGGAAAAAGAACATCACTAACTTAAAAATAGGTTCTAAAAGTCTTGACTGTTTGCACTTGAGAAATCTCTTGTTGACTTAGTGGAAGTGGAAGACATGGAAGACCCGTGGGAGTGTTTTATAAGGAGGTTGAGAGAATTTTCAAGGGCTTTGGAGGCCAACAGTATGGACTTTTTAGTTTGAGTTTTTGTTTTCTATTTTTGTTGTGAAAACAATAACACTCCTAAGAAAAGTATGCAACATGTGTGCATATGGTGCTGGTTAAAAATAGAAAATTCCAATACATGTGCCCTTCCCTGACCCCCTGCATCAGCTCTCAGTATGTCTGCATTTCTGTAGTATGTACACACTTCTCTTTCCTCGACATTATTGGAACTATTTCTTACTCACTAACCTTGATTAGAATCCTAGTGATTTGTGGAAGAACAAATAGAAAGGGTAAGGGAAGACAATTCCTTTGATGACAAGGCTGAGAGAAAGGGAAATGATGAAAGAGGATAGATGAGTGGATGTTTGTGAGGAAGCTTTTTCCGAAATGGAATAGATGGCGTTAAAAGGGAAAACACAGAAAAAGGGGGCATGGGCTTTGGAATGAAGGGAGGACATGCTGGCAAAGGGATAGAGCCATTGGTGCTGTTGGTTGGAGGTTTAGCTGCCCTCTGGAGCAAGCGAGGAGGAGGGAGTGTCACAGGCCAAAGGGTCATTGCCCACTGTCAAAAGCAAGACAATGCACTTTGACAGCAGAACTTACCGCAGAGAAGATTTCGTAGCGCAGGTGCCATGCATGGAGATGGGAGGAAATTCTCACTCCATCTCCCTGAGAATTTGGGAGAAAGGGCTTTTAAAGATAGTTTGGCAGGCCAAAGGGCTAAGCAGTTGAATCTGGTAATTGGTTGTGTGGGGGGCAGAAACACAGTGGTGTAGAAATTATCTTCTTTGCTAAGTCACTTCCTGGGTGACGATCACAAGACCAGTTGAGTCAGTTCTTCCAGATGAGCCACTGGTATGGGTGGGTCATCTCTTCCACCAGGATGCAAGAGCCGAAAGATATCACAAAAACTAGCCTTAGTTTTCACAAGGGTGATGTTATGTATCAGAGCCATGAAGAAGGCTAAGAATTATTATGACCATCAGCTATATGATTCCAGAGTAGTAAGAAATTATGGGGCTTGGCACCTGTGGCTCAAGTGGCTATGGCGCCAGCCACATACACCTAAGGTGGCGGGTTCAAATCCAGCCCAGGCCCTCCAAACAACAATGACAGCTGCAACCAAAAAATAGCCAGGCATTGTGGCAGGCGCCTGTGGTCCCAGCTACTTGGGAGGCTGAGGCAGGAGACGTGCTTGAGCCCAGAAGTTGGAGGTTGCTGTGAGCTGTGATGCCACAGCACTCTACCCAGGGGGACAGCTTGAGGCTCTGTCTCCAAAAGAAAAAAAGAAATTATGCGAAAGCAAGCTAGAGAACAAGGGTTGGCCATATATGTATATTTTCTCTCCCACAGTTCCTCCCTTGTGGCCTTTTATTAATTTTATAAAGGGTGGTTTTACAAGGGAGAAGGAGCCAGTGAGGAGGAGGCATTGGAGATGGATGCAGGGACACCATGACCAGTTTAGTCACCATGCAGGAGACATCCCCTACACTCCTTCTGTTCTAAATAGAAAGGTCAATGCTCAGGTACCATTTTGTTGCTGGTTTGTTGCTGTTGTTTTTAACCAACATAAAGTGTTACACAAATACTGAGTGAGCATTGAAGCAACCAGATGAGAACTGAAAATACAATAGGAGGAGTATCTCAGAAGAGAAAAAAAAAAAAAAGTACTGTAAGTAATTTAGTAGAAATGAGTAGTAGTCCCCCACAAGAGGGACTTATAACCAAGCTTTATCAGTCAATGCATTGATTTCATTTATCACTATAGTTTAAATCACTTTCTTTTTTTTCCAGGAGCCTCGCAAACAACAATCTCCAGACACTCCCAAAAGATATTTTCAAAGGCCTGGATTCTTTAACAAATGTGTAAGAGGACCTAAGAAATCACTGAACAATTCATTGATTTGCAGTAATTAATAAGGAAGCCTGGCATTGATGATTAGAACTTTTAATTGGCTTCTAAATTAAATTAGAATGTCTAAATTTTAATTTTATATTGGCCTATAATTTAAATTCACATGGACTAACATTTGAATCTTTTGATGGTATTTGCCACTGGAAATTCTGAATATATAGTACCCAGGCATTCCTTTGACAAAACGTATGTCTATGTGGCAAGGAGTGATGATCAGGAACTTTGAGGGGGTGGGAGGAAGAGACCCACATAGAAATTTCAATACCCCTTTTTTTCTCATAAGGTCCAGGAAATGGGGTTACAAAGAAATAACATAAAGGAGTCTGGGAAACTGACAGAGAAGAGATGAAAGTTTATACCCTTGGGTTGGTCAGTCAACAGAGAAATGGAGCAGGAAATGGGGGAAGAGGGAAAGTTTGCCTTCGCATTAAACTGAACAACAGCTCTAGGCTTAATCCCCAGGAATTTGGCTTAAGCCCCAGGAAGGGAATGAACTTAATTACTTTTGACCCTTTTTCAAACAAAAGAGCTTTCAAACTTTGACTTTTAAGCCTCAGAGTGAAAGATCTTTGTAAGGAATTTGTATATTTTTCTGTAAGCAAAGCAAGTAATATATGCCTAACTCTTTCAAAATCAATTTAGCTTCATTAAATGCCTTCCAGAGCATTAGAAAGGTATTTAAATGTCATAAGATATATAGGAACAAAGAAAGGATACATGGAAACAAAAGTTTTATTATTATTGTTACTCAGGTACTTTGCTTAGGCTATATATTCAAAACAATTTTTCCCTAATAACAAAAAATCTGAGCCAGATAATTTTCCCCCTAAGCCCAGTATTTAACTTCAAATCAGTAAGCTAGTGAAAAACTTTCTTTGTTCCTGGCAGTATTCCTCCAGCCCCTTCTCCATGCCTATTGCCCCAATTCCTGAATGATCATCTATTTCCAAGAGAGTGCCCAAATCAGGCCACTTTCAAAACAGTCCTGGATAGACCGCAGTTATCTGCTCTGGTTTACAGTAGCCCCCCAAATTTGCTGCTCATCATTCTGGGTCAGAGCCTCTTGGGAGGTGAGCTCCGTTCTAGAAACGTCTAGGAAATTAGATGATGCTCCATGGCATCTGGGGACGTAGCTTACAGCTTACGGGAGGCACTCTTTCCTGTTCTTGTGTCAGTCTGTACCCTCCACCAGTAAACAAAACAAAACAAAAGTCAGAAATTGGCTCAATCTCTAGGGAATCCTGTGATGTGTTTGGCTTTTGGGGCCTACTCTGATGTGCCCAAATCAAGAATTATCTTCGAAATACAAGGATTCCTGCCAACTTGCCTTTTAGCGGATTTCTTGGCTTTCTTGAAAGTATCTCCTAAAAAACACTTTAAAATGTTTGGGTATTTAAAAGTTATTTATGTGCTATGCGAAGAGAAGGCAGCACCTATCTTAGGAATTCTGTGTGACCAGGAAAGGAGATGGAATTCCTGAACAGAAGCAATGCAAATAAACAGAGAACTTGGTGAGTTGGGGTCATATGTGGGCATTTAAACTATGTATGCTGTATAATTTATTACAAGCACGAGCCTTTGTATGTCTGTGTTAACTCTGCTGTGTCAAGGTCATTTTCATTTAAAACTGAATTTGTAGCCCATGGAAGAGGATCAGGATTAATTACGCCCTGAGGAAGAAGAAAAGCAAATAGCTCACTCAGTTTGATGAAATATATTACTGTAATCACTACCTTCCCTCCTTTAGCCCTGTGCTGTCCAACAAAGTAGCCGCAAGACACTTGTGCTCACTGAGCACTTGAAATGTGGTCCTAGCGCCACTGCGAAACTGAATTTTAAATTCTACTTAATTTTTTAAATTTAAATTTAGATTCCAAAGCTAGTTCTCCATCCAATTATTGAAAAACTTTTAAGTATGTGTGGAACAACGTGGGTGCACAAATCTTATTTCCTTCAACTCTAAATTTCATGAAATCTAAATTCAGATCACGTATTTCTGATAAAAACTTAGCATCTGAGTGGAGATATATTGTCAAGTATAAACTACACACTGGACTTCAAAGACTTGGTGTAAAAAAGAATGTAAAACATTTCAATAACGCTTATGTTTATGACACATCAAAATGATATTTTGTATGTATTGGGTTGAATAAAATATATTGTTAAAATTAATTACACCTGTTTCTTTTTACTTTTTGAAAAGTGGCTATAGAAAATTTTAAATTATATATATGGCTCACGTACTATTTCTATTGACAGCACAGTTTTAGAGTAAGTCACCTTGGAATCCAAGAGGGAGTAAGTTATGAGGCTCCATGGCCTGGGGTGGCCTTCAAGGGTGCACTGTAGTAACTCTCTGACCCCAAACTGAATGGTCAGTCAGGTTCAAAGCAGATTATGGGATACAATGTAAAGCCAGGTAAGGTCATTCTGCTCATGTTAATTGCGGATATAGAAGTCACGCCTGTGTAAGTTGGGTCCTCGTACAGCAAAAGCAGCTGAAATTTGTCTTCCAGGGATCTGAGGGGGAATTCCTTTAATTGCGACTGTAAACTCAAATGGCTGGTAGAATGGCTCAGCCACACCAATGCAACTGTTGAAGACATCTACTGCGAAGGCCCTCCCGAATACAAGAAGCGCAAAATCAATAGTCTCTCTTCCAAGGACTTTGACTGTATCATTACAGGTAATATATTAAAAATCATTCCACCTCACAAAATTAAAGTAAGGGCTACGTATATATGCAGGGACTGATACTTTTATGTCCTTAAAAAAGCTGAACGATTAATTTTTTTAAAAAAAATTATGAACTATTAAAAATTTCATGTGTTTAAAAGAAAAGTAGAGTGGCAATTGTACTATTTCTCTAAAACAACTGTATTTCTTATGGGTATTTGAGATCTAGCCAAGGAAAGCAGTATTAGCTCACAGTTACATATCATCATTTCCTATTTTTGCAGAATTTGCAAAGTCTCAAGACCTGCCTTATCAATCTCTGTCCATAGACACTTTTTCTTATCTGAACGATGAGTATGTAGTCATCGCCCAGCCTTTTACTGGAAAATGCATTTTCCTTGAATGGGACCACGTAGAAAAGACTTTCCGGAATTATGACAACATCACAGGTATGAAAAACCTGGTAATATTCTGAGTGGGAAGTTAAGTGGCTTTAGCCAAGGCAACAGAAATGCTGTGGGAGAAATGTGTTGAGCAGGCTTGTAGTCATTTAAATTTTAACACCATTGTGTACTAAGTGAGCTGGGATTATTCTCTAAGCCTTAATTTCGTCACTTGTAAAATGGGAAGAATTCTTAATTGGCAGGATTGTTAGTAAGATAATGTGATCATGTATTCAAGAAACTTAGCATAGGACCTAGCATAATAAATACACAATAAAAGTTTGATTTGTTTTTTTCAAAGAAATATATCGGGCTAGGAATTATGAGTTCTAATCAAAGTTCTGCCACATTCTAGCTGGGCAACCCACTCACCCTCACTGAGCCCCCCCCCCTTTTTTTTCCTTTCTCTTAACTATAAAATAAGGAGATTACTTTAGATTAATGAGCCTCAAACTTTGTTAAACAAACTTTTCTTCTACAAAATGCTAAGATCCGACTTGTAACAAAAAGGGTTTTCTGGTCTAATAAATCTGTGAACCTCACGTCCCTCTTGGAGATTTGAAATATATGCATCAGAGGCTCTGAGAAGTCCTGCAGTGAGGAAACTTTTTCCACAAACTTTTTTGTTTGTTTTTGTTTTGTTTTGTTTTGTTTTGAGACGGTGTCTCACTGTGTTGCCCAGGCTAGAGTGCCATGGCATCAGACTTGCTGACAGTAACCCCAAACTCCGGGTTCAAGTGATCTGCCTGCATCAGCCTCCTGAGTAACTGGGGCTACAGGCACTTGCCATGATGCCCAGCTAAGTTTTCTGGTTTTAGTAGAAATGGAGTCTTGGTCTTTCTCAGGCTATTCTTGAACTCCTGAGCTCATGGGATCCTCTAGCCTCAGCCTCCCAGAGTGCTAGAATTACAGGCGTGAGCTACGGCACCCATCCCTTTTCCCAGTATTTTTCATACTGAATATGGCCATGGAATGCAGTTTTTTTCCATGAAAACTTACACTTAGGTGATCTCTTAAGTTTTTGTCCAACGTCAACGGTGTTTAAAATAATGTAAATTTGAACACAGAGCTCCCTCTGAAACTTTTATATCAGCTTTAGCTTCTAACACCTTTAAATCATCTCCTAAGAGTACTCAAACCTCCCCATAAAAGGTCACCCTTTAGACCAGGCTCAGAAAGGTCATAATTAGATTTTGCTGGTGGCCATCAGCTCCATTGCTCAGAGGATCAAAACAAGTCTGGGGCTTGCTTGAGACTGAGGTTACTTAGATGAAATGATTCTTTCTAAGCTGAGACCTTTTTAGAATCCTATCTCAAGAAAAAGGTTGTTTTGGCTCAGCGTCTGTAGCTCAGAGGGTAGGCGCCAACCACATATACCAGAGCTGGCGAGTTCGAATCTAGACCGGACCTGCCAAATAACAGTGACAACTACAGCCAAAAAATAGCCAGGCATTGTGGTGTGCCTGTGTTTCCAGCTACTTGGGAGGCTGAGGCAAGAGAATCGCTTAAGCCCAAGAGTTTGAGGTTGCTGTGAGCAGTGACGCCACAGGACTCTACCGAGGGCTACAGCTTGATACTCTGTCTCAAAAAAAAAAAAAAAAAGAAAGAAAAAAGGTTGCGCTTCCCATTCTCCTTAAAGCCTTGTAAGTTTTCAGGTGGACTGCAGCAGGGCTACCTGTGATCTAAACTAGGTTCTCCTGTGTACAATCAATTTCTTCAAATGACTCTTTAGATAAGCACTTAAAAGAAAAATGAATTATACGTTTGCTGACCTATAGAGGGCACCTCAGAGTTATTTTGTCTACGATGCTGTCTTAGTCCCTACTTTAATAACAAAAATTCCTCAACAAATTACCCCTTGGGTAATTTATAAACAAAAAAAACTTTCTCAGAGTTCTGGAGGCAGGGAAATCTATGATTTCCGCTCCAAACATGGCACCTTCTCTGTGTCCTCACATGGCAGAAAGAAACAAAAGGGGCAAACAGACTCCCTCAAACCCTTGTAAGGGTACTAATCTTTTTACGAATGTGGAGTCCTCATGATCTAATCATCTCCTAAAGACCCCACCTCTTAATACTGTTCCTTTGGGGATTAAGTTTCAGCATGAATTTTCAAAGGACACAAACATTTAAATCACAGTAGATGACAAAGCTGTGGCACGTAGGCACTATCCCTTCCCCCGTCCTAGACGGCTAGTCTGTTGTGGCACTCTTTCTCGCAGAGTGCAGACATGGCCACCGAATCCTTCTCAACACAGTTCTCCAGGTAGTCACAGTCAATCGGTTGATCAACATTGGTCCATGTACTACTGAAATATAGTGGCCATACCTGATCTAGTTGAAAACCTCATTGTACAAACAAAAGAGAAATCTGAACCCCAGAAAAGTTAAGTGATGTCCCCAAAGTCACATAATCAGTTTAGTTCTGAAAAGAGTCTCAAATAAAAAATTTTGTCTATGGATGGAACCAGTTAGTAGAAAGAGTTCATACAGAACATTCTGCCTCACAGTTCCTAGAGCTGCAGTCAGAAGAGGCCTCTGTCCTGTATTTTCCCAACCTGTCTCTGGATTCCTCAGAGCCAAGTTCCCTCTAGGAAATCAAAATCTATTGATAAATGTCAAACTCTTACCAAAATGATACCATGCCTACACCACTGACAGACCCTATATTATTTTCTGAAGTTTTTCCAAATAACTATCAGGAGCATCGCCTATGGCTGTACCCTCTTATAATTTTCTCAAGGGTTTCTCACTCTCCTGCCACCAGTGACTGACCTGAAGCTCCAGAAGAGTGACAAGTGGCACCTCTTTCCTTCATCGGGGGAAGTCGGGTTATTCTAGAAAAAAAAAGCAGCTCACACTTAGAGCAAAACAATTAAAGGCAGAGCAGTGGGTTGTCTAGTTCACAGTTCTAGACTTCATAGGATGGTTCTAGAACCTTGTGGGAATTGGGAAGCCCTGGAATGGGTAATTTCTCCCCAGTTTGGCCTTAAAACAAAGAGATGCTGTTAAGCCCAGGTTCAAATCTCAAATCTGACTTTTTTTTCTTTTTTTGAGACAGTCTCACTTTGTTGCCCTCGGTAAAGTACCTTGGCATCACAGCTCACAGCAACCGCAAACTCTAGGGCTCAAGCGATTCTCTTGCCTCAGCCTCCCAAGTAGCTAGGACTACAGGTGCCTGCCACAATGCCTGGCTATTTTTTTTTTTTTTTGTCACAGTTATCACTGTTGTTTAGCTGGCCCAGACTGGGTTTGAACCTGCCAGCCTTGGTGCATGTGGCCAGCGCTGTAACCTCTGTGGTATGGGTGCCAAGCCCCCACATCTGACTTTTGCTGGTGGAACTTGGCCTCTATACGTTTTGGTTTACTCATCTGGAAAAGGGAGAATAATGACACATTCATTACATCTCTCTGTTAAGATAGCTGGGAAAATTTAACAAAGTGAATTGACAAAGCAGTCGTAGGTACTCAATACATGGTAGTTTGTGTTAGAACCACTATGACTGATCCGTGATGTGGCAGGTGAAGTGATGCTTTCTTTCTTCAGACTGTGGCCATGTGCCCTGAACATCCAGAGAGGGCTAGAGGTGACATGATGACTCCGTTGTTGGTAACAAGGCTCCATGAGGTGCAAAGACAGAATTTCAGGACACTTCTGCCATCAGGCCTTGGAGAGTGACCTTGTGTAACCAACCACAGAGATCTCATTTCAAGCTGTTAAACGGTGGAAGTTGTATGGCCCCCACCTGCATGTTTGCGCGCTCCGAAAGAGGATGGTCATGCAACTAACCTCTCGTTTGTCTTTCCCCAGGCACATCCACTGTAGTGTGCAAGCCTATAGTCATTGACACTCAGCTCTATGTTATTGTGGCCCAGCTGTTTGGTGGCTCTCACATCTATAAGCGGGACAGTTTTGCAAATAAATTCATAAAAATCCAGGATATTGAAATTCTCAAAATTCGAAAACCCAATGACATTGAAACATTCAAGATTGAAAACAACTGGTATTTTGTCGTTGCTGACAGTTCGAAAGCCGGGTTTACTACCATTTACAAATGGAACGGAAACGGATTCTATTCCCATCAATCCTTACACGCGTGGTACAGGGACACCGATGTGGAATATCTCGAAATCGTCAGAACACCGCAGACACTCAGAACGCCTCATTTAATCCTATCCAGTAGTTCCCAGCGTCCTGTAATTTATCAGTGGAACAAAGCAACACAGTTATTCACTAACCAAACTGACATTCCTAACATGGAGGATGTGTATGCCGTAAAGCACTTCTCAGTGAAAGGCGATGTGTACATTTGCTTGACAAGGTTCATTGGCGATTCCAAAGTCATGAAATGGGGAGGCGCCTCATTCCAGGATGTTCAGAGGATGCCATCGCGAGGATCTATGGTATTCCAGCCTCTTCAGATAAATAGTTACCAATATGCAATTCTTGGGAGCGATTACTCCTTTACTCAAGTATATAACTGGGATGCCGAAAAAGCCAAATTTGTGAAATTTCAGGAATTAAACGTTCAGGCACCACGATCCTTCACGCATGTGTCCATTAATAAGCGTAATTTTCTTTTTGCTTCCAGTTTTAAGGGAAATACGCAGATTTACAAACACGTCATAGTTGACCTAAGCGCATGAGACACCAAATTCTGTGGCTGCCATCAGAAACTTTCTACAGTACATGACCCAGATGAACTCAATGCATGATGACTCTTCTTATCACACTTGCAAATGAATGCCTTTCAAACATTGAGACTGCTAGAACTAAGCACTACCAGTATCTCCATCCTTAACCGTCCAGTCCAGTGGTGTGGGAAGTTACCTTTTATAAGACGAAATTCAGTTGTGTAACTGTTCTTTGCAGTGAAGATGTGTAAATAAGCGTTTAATGGTATCTGTTACTCCAAAAAGAAATATTAATATGTACTTTTCCATTTATTTATTCATGTGTTCAGAAACAACTGCCAAATAAAATGTTTACATTTTCTTTCATATCCCAAAGGTAATTATTTACAGGAGTTGTTTTATTCTTGATGGCATATGGAGGAAATAGTTTTATACGATAGGTTTATATGTGGATCGAGTATTTATGGTATGAATCATGAGTGAGGCGACAACACTGAGATGGATCACTCCGAATGTATGAACAGTTTGGTTGTACATGTATCAGCCGATTGTGGACATTCAAAGGTGTTTCCAAAAGTCATGGCTTTTAGGGACATTTTTAGGTGAAGTGGTGAGGAACAAATTAAAAGAAAGGAAGAAAAATTTGCCTATGACAAGAAAACTAATTTGAAATAAAGAACAGTAAGAAAGACTCATCCTTTTCTGTCTGCTAGCCTCAGCTAGAAGCATTCCTCAGATAAGTTACAGGAGAAACAAAAATCAAGATTTAGGATTTTAAAAATCCTATTCAGGGACTGTCTAAATATCTGACTCTAGACTCATCTGACAGCTGATAGAGATTGTGACCTTACAGCACTTGCCTCTAATGGACCGTTATGAAGGCCTCTTAATCTGATCAAGGATGCTTCGCTGCTAGATATCAATTTTGATGTTATTTACCTGCTGCAGTGTCCAAAAGCTTACATTTGATTTTCCAAATTCCTGCTCTTGGGTCACATGAGTTGTTAGCACCCAGCACAATGCCTGTGATGTAGTAGGCTCTCAAAAAATGCTTTTGAAGAAGCCCATGTCCTCCTGTCATAATATAACAATAAACTTTATGAGGCCTTTTGACCTAATCAGTCAGTATTTATTGAGTACCTACTAACAACGGTGTAATGTTATGGGGGAGGGGAGGGAAGGGAGGAGAACTGAGGACTAGCAGCATGGTCCTTGTCCTTTGGAGGCCTAGAGGACTGACTGGGGATTTAGAACACAAAAACCTACACAGCAAGCTATGTGTGCCAAGTACCATCTAAACATTCCAGACGACTTCCTAAAACATGTGGTCCTCGTTTGAACTTTAAGGAAGATGCTATTTCAGAAGGGGATCCTGGCAGAGAAGGTACTCCTGGCACAAACTGGTTCTGTGTGCTGCCTTCCCGGAAGGGATCAGTGCTTGCTCCTGCTCACTGCCCCCCAGACCCTTCTGCTGCAGGACTGGGCTCAGGGTGGGCAGATGGCAACCCCTGTGCTTGATGCATATCTGGGAGACTTGAGGCATCAGTGGTACACACAATATCTACATAGTCTCCAGGAAGCAACACCTGGGGAAGTTATGCACAAGAACCAGATTCCTTTACCCATACGGGAAAGATTAACTCTGACATCAAGGATGTGGGAGAAAAGAATTCTTACGCAGTCCTGATCCTGCACACAGGAGGAAGTGGCCTGTGAATGCCTTTTACTTTCTTCTATTCCCTTTTCCAATAAGCAGCGTCATGGGCTGTTGGAGAACACCCGCTTTGTACAGACTTGGTTTAAGTTCAGCTCTAGCTACATACTGGCTTTGGCCAGAGGCAAGTTACTTAACCCCACTGAGATTCAGTCTCTTCATCTGTAAAGAGGGACAATAATACCTACTTCCAAGAATAATAGGAGGGTTGAATGAGATAGTGCATGCACAGCAGATCGTATTTTACAAATGTGGCCACAACTATATGTCCCATCCTGGCCACAACTACATGTCCCATCCCACATGTTCCATAAGAAGGTGGTACGTAAATTCATCTATAATTAGGTAGGGATGAGTTTGTAACTTGCTTGTAATAGAATGTGGTAGAAATAATACAGTTGACTTCTGTGGCTAGACCATAAAAATGATGAAACTTCTCTTCTGGCTTGTAAATGGGAGTACTTGCTTTTGGAGCCCTGAGCAGCCACATAGAAAGTCCTGCCAGCCAGAGGCCAGCAAGCCTAAGTCCCCTGGAGAAACTAGCTACTTTGGTCAACAGCCCCAGCTGAGGTTCCAGCCAACAGCCATCCTTAACCACTGATCTGCAAGTGAAGAAGCCTCCAGGTGACTCCAACCCCAGCTATCAGGTCACTACCCAACATCAGATCCTCCCAACGGAGGCCCTGACTTTGCCGAGCGGAGAAAAGCCAGCCCCACTGGTGTCCTGTTATAATTCCTGACTCACAGATTCTATAAGCATAATAAAATGGCTTAAATTATTTTAAATGTCTAAGTCTTGGGTGATTTGTTACATAATACCAGTAAAGTACTTAACACAGAACTGGCACAACTGCGCCCTCATCATAGTGACAGTTATGGCTACAGGCTCCACACCCGGAATATTGCATACTTTGGGGTCATGCTCTACCTTATAGTCTTAATGCAATTCATTGTCATTTCATGTTTTAGAGACTAGCTCCTTATTTATAAGTACATTATTGAGTGTTCTTACTCTGTACCAGGCATTGTGCTGAGCTTGGGAACACAGAGATTAAAGACCTGGATTTCACCATTTGTTTTCAGAGATGCATTGACTTTTGAAATCAGCAAACTGACTCTGTAATTTACCTTAGAACCTGAGACCCAGAGGGTGAAGTGAGCTGCTGAGTCAGGACCATCTTACAGGCTTCCTAATACTCAACCCAGTCCTCTCTCCATCACAGGGTGCCACTCTCAATAATGCTCTCTCCAGTTTGAACCTGGGCTGCAGATGGGGAGAGAGATGAGGAATGAGGAGGCAGAGTGAGGTCCCAGCCAATAGCCAAGAAGGCAGAGGAGGTGGACATGCGGTAGGGTCTTCTTTTGCAGGAATTGACTGGCCTTTCTGAGACTTGCCTCCTCTACCTGTCGTCCTCTTCTATCCATCCTGTTTAAATTTGTCCCCTCTCCAGCCATAGAAGATTGTACCTGGATTGGACTTCCATTGGTCACCTGGAATAAACTCCAGGTGTTCTCCCAGAAGCTGGGCTGGGCTCAGCCTGAACCAAGTCAGTTTTCCCTCCTGGTTATTTGGAATTAAGACAACAGAGGTTGGGACAACTAGCCACAGGCACCCAGGTTTGTGAGGTGAACTTAAATAAGGCTCCCGGGAGGCAAAGGGCTTTATTGAGGGAGGGGTACACCTGTAAAGGGGGTGAGAAAGACTGTGTAGGGCAGGGGAGGTGCTGGGCCAAGATGGAGGAGTCCAGCCTGAGCCTGATTCCAGGGGAGCTCTAGAGCAAGAACTGTATAGAATATCTCCTGCCTTGAGGATAAGAAGGATGGACTTTTGTCCCCCCCCTCGTCTTACAATCACTGGCCAAAGAGTGCAGGGCATGACCTGTCAGGCATCTCCAGGAGAGAAGGTTGTAGTTGGCTAAGGACAATCCTCCAGAGCAGGGTACACGTGGGCGCTGCTACTAACGTGATGCCCATAGCAGCTGCAAGACGAGGGCATCAGCCTAGCAAGGGGTGTCCAGGTGGCACAGTGAGGGTGGTACAGCCACGCTGGCCCATGCACCTCAAGATCTGAAGAAACTGGTCAGAAAAGTGAGAAGAGAGTGACAGACAAGCTCAGAATAAAGCGGAGGTTAGAAGCTTTGCAGTCTGAGGGAGGGAGAGGACAGAGGAGGAGGGAGGAGGGAAGGGAGCAAGAGAGAGCAAAGAGGAAGCAGAGGTGGAAGGTGGGGGTGGGAGGGGAAAGAGAGAAGGGGTGGCTGTCCAGGTCAGGCTACCTGAGAACTGGATTCTGAGACGTTAATGCACAAACATTTACTAAGCAGCACTCAGGCTGAGGTCAACACCTGGAAAAGAGGAGAAGAAAGCAGGTCTGGGCAGAGGGAGAAGCCAGCTGAGCTGAAATTCCAGTCAGAGCCTCAGGCAACCTCATAGAGAGCTCAGCTGGGCTGTCCCCTCTCAGATGTCCCACGTTGGAGCAAGGGGAACAGGTCTTTATTGGATGGAGCTCCCTGCCTTGACTCCCTCAAGGCACTTCTGTCAACTTCTAATAACAACTACACACTCCTGCACACACAAATTTTGTTTTGTTTCAAATTAGATTGGACGGATTTCTGTGCTTGCCTGCCACAAAATTATCTAAACAACTAACCCAGAATGTTTTGGTACAATTTACTCTAATGTAGATACGATGGGAAATACTAGACATTTCAATCTTTTTTTCACTCTGTAGTTCCAACTGTATAATTTCTATTATTCTATGCTCAAGTTCACTGACTCTTTCTTCTGTCATCTCCAATCTCAATTTTCTTCAAAAAGTAATATTATCTTGGGTGGCACCTGTGGCTCAAAAGGGTAGGGCACTGGCCCCATATGCTGTAGGTGGTGGGTTCAAGCCCAGCCCTGGCCAAAAACTGCAAAAATAATAATAATAATAATAATATTATTATCTGAACCAGACTAGTGCTTCTCAACTTAAAAAAAAAAATTCTAACGGACTAAAATTGTTTGGACCATGGAAATTTTAAAATCTCTAATGTATTTCCAATTGTATTGTGAACCAATACTTTTAGAAATTAAAATAAAAGGAAATTACTAGAAAAATGATCACATCCCTGGTTGTCATGGCAACGTCTCAAGTTCTGTACTCATTTCACCCCAAACTCTTTTTGGACTGGCATCAGTCCTGGGCCCCTATCTCCAGGTACATGGAATGAATTACAGCTCGGCTCAACTTAGCTCTTACATGTCAATTATAATGTGGGGTGTAAAGACATTTTAATATAATTGGCCTCCAAGGGATGCCACATTTTAGGAAGTCTTAACATGGTCCTAGAAAATCCTGAAGGTGGAGCTCAAGATCAGGTCCAGCTTCTTCTCCCACTCCAGCATCTCTGCCTGACCCATGCTCCAGGTACCCACACGATTTGCTAATCCCTGTGCATCTGAGCACTTACACGCTTCTGTGCTCAGCCTATTCTGACTACTTACAATGCCCTTTCCCGACTTTTTTACTTTTTGAAATTTTCGCCCTTCTCCTCCAACCAGTTAGATTTGATTTCTCCTTTCTTCAGATTTCTCATCCCATTGCTTTTACCATGAGAGAGGCTGATAATTCATTCTGTTTTATGTTTCGGTTAGTTGTTGATGTATCTGTCTCTCCAGGATTACACAGCCCTGAGGGTCAAGATTTGTGTTTTAGGCATATGTGTGATTCTTCCATCCACCCCACCCTTAAGCCCCTAGAATAGTCCTCCTTTGTAGGGAGTTCATAAAGTTGGCAGAAATCAAATAGCTTAAGCCCAGAGGCTTCAGCATTCCTGTGTGCACAGCTGAGAGGCAGCCACATCCCCTTCTGGGAGTTCCCAGCCCCACAAAGAATCCACCAGGATTACCCCAAAAGAATAGGCCTGTATGGGCTGCTGGCTCCCCAGGGGCAACCCCAGGTGGGCTGACAGGTGAAAAAGGCATAATTTATTTCCTGAGTAAATCCTTACAAAAAACACACATTGGCAATCTACCTAAAACCTGGTCCACAAAACTGTAAAATGAGAATTGATTTAATGAACCCAAGGAGAGCAAAAAGGGCAGGAAGCTGAATACTAGCACTTTCATAAAGTCTAGACCCTTTGAAGTTTTTATCCCCAGAGAGGAAACAGTACCACTCAGAGATGCCCCAGAGGGCAAATCCTCCCTAGTGGAAGCTTTTAGCAATAATCCCTAGCGATACTGTGTCCCAGAAATCAGTCCTCTTAATGATACCAGATCCCAGGACAACTGTCATTTGTCCTTCATTCCCTTGGTGCTGTCTACCCACACATACTTAACAATTCTAAATAAAATATCTTTAATATAGGAATTGAAGTGTCCCCAGTAGTTAAGGCTATTGGTAGGTATTTACACCTATGGCCATAACAAGCCCAACTTTATTGAAGATGCTTAATGAACACTTACTATGTGCAAAGCCCTGCAGTAGACAGTAGCAAGAAAACAAAAATGAACAAAAAGTTGTCCTTACCCTTAAATGATTTGCAAACTGATGGAGCTTATTTCTAAAAGCCAGCATGCAAAAATTGACTTAAAGGAGGTAAACGTAAGTTCCATAAGAGTCTAAAAGGAGAAAGTGTCTAACATGACTCCTGTTTTCTAGGTTTTTTGCCTGTAGGTCAATCCTGTTGGTGCCCTCAAGATTTCTCTTTCTGGGGCAGCAGACATAGTGGTAACAGCATGTGCTTACGAGTCAGGCAGACCTAAATTTGCATCTCAGTGTGGCCTCTTCTAGCTCTATGACCTTGGGCAAGTTAACCAATCTCATCTATAAAATGTGAATAATAAAAGTAATAGAATGGGTTTGTAGATTAAATACTACATAAGCCTCAGAAGTATCCCAGTAGGTGATTACTGTTAAAATAGTTTTACTGAGGAGTTTAGTAACTTGCCCATGAACACACAGCTAGCAAGCCTGACCCAGGAGCCTGCCCCCTACCACTCTATTCTGCTAAGTTGGCATGAATCGCAAAAGTGGTACATTGTTGTGTCGGACCTGTACTCATTGGTCAGGGAGGCAGGAGACTGCTACACACCATCACACCCTTTTCTCCTGTGAGAGCTAAAGATGTCTATGGACTCCTAGATGAAGAGGTGGGACAAAACCCCAGGTGAGGCAGTAGAGACCGGCAGAGCAAAGTGGACAGACCACCCCAGCAGCACTCTCTTGCTCCAGCGTGGAAGGTACCAGGTTCCAACACCTGGGATAAGCATTTGCATTCTTTTATTTTTTAATTTTTTTAAACTTCAGTTATTCTTTTACCAAATGGTGGTTTTATTATTTTTTATTTTTATTTATTTATTTATTTTCTTTTTTTGGCGACAGAATCTCACTTGGTTACCCTTGGTAGACTGCTGTGGATTCATAGCTCACAGCAACCTCAAACTCTTGGACTGAAGAAATTCTCTTGCCTCCGTTTTTCTTTATTTTTATTTTTGCTCCATTATTCCATGAATATTTACAGAACATCAACTATAGGCAAAACATTGACATAATCATTGAAGAAGTTTTTCATATTTAGTAGAGATGGGGTCTCACTCTTGCTCAGGCTGGTCTTGAACCTGTGAGCTCAGGCAATCCACCCACTTCAGCCTCCCAGAGTGCTAGGATGACAGGCATGAACCACCATGCCTGGTCAGTATTTGCATTCTTATTGGGGAACACTGAGGGACTTTGGCCTCCAGAAAATTACTTATGTTTTAATAAAATTTGCTTGTATTGCTATATGGTGAATATTTGTATCATAGAAGGAATTTTTTTGTTTGTTTGTTTTAGGGAGGGGTGGTTTGAGACAGAGTCTCACTCAGTTGCCCTAGGTAGAGTCCTATGGCATCATAGTTCACAGCAACCTCAAACTCTTGGGCTCAAGCAATTCTCTTGCCTCAATTTTTCATTTTTAGTAGAGATGAGGTCTTACTTGTAAGCTCAAGCAATCCACCCACATTGTCTTCCCAGAGTGCTAGGATCACAGGCATGAGCCATCATGCCTGGCCATTGGAAGGAATGTTATGTGTAATATACCTGTTCAAATTTCTGCCTGGCTTTCGTGTCAATGAAAGTCAGATACTGAAAGATAGAATGGAGCAATTCTACCACAGTGTCTCTGTTAGTAGAATTAACCAAACTTGAGTGATGTGTCCATCCCTGGGTGACCCATGGGTGAGAACCACATGGACTGATAATAGTAAGGTAAGAGCGATTCCCTGGATTCAAATTGAAGTGCTATTAAAAAGAAGGAAAGGATGCCAGATAGGCAAAATGACAAATGCTATTAGTAGGAGGTGTGGTCTTTATTGAGAGCCTCTATTAGAAAGCCAGAGTTGCTAAGGGGAGGGTCACACCCTCAGATGGGTCTAGAATCCCTTCACTAAAAGGTCTCAAAGATCCTTTCCAGCTCTTAGTTGCAAAACTTGACAATGTATCTCCTATCTTTTGTCTATTATTCATGAGGATTCACGTTTACATTTTCACTATGCAGCTTTAAATGGTGTTCCCTCAAATTCTGTTTTAAAATATTTAAACTGATATCCTTTGTTTCAAAATGATGTTTTCCCAAGAGAAGTCAAGCTGCCAATTCTGATGTAGTGGCCACCCATCTCTGGGGGAAGAGAGACCAAATGTTTCTAGATCACTTTCCCTTCTGCACGTGGAAGTGCTTCCATCTCAAATCAATCTCTATCTGGCAGGGACAGCTAATGCTGTCCTCGCTCCATACTTTAATCACCTTGAGGTTACCTTTACAGATTAAAATCTTTGAGGATCCTTAGTGGCTCAGGACTTCTCCTGACTAAGCTTTCCGCCAGGTATCTAGTCAGCAGCTAAAATGACTCTAGGCCACTTTTAGCAGAGAAGGATAGAACATAAAACACTGATTTCTGTTAATAATGGTTCCCCAATCTGGGTATCCCCCAGAATCACTTAGAAAGTTAACTCACTGTGCCAGTTCCTGGGCCCCCACCTCAGACCCACCACATCTGAATCTTCAAAGAAGGAGATCCACGGATTTTTGTTTTTAAACATCCCTTGGGTGATTCCAATGTTATTACCCTCCACAAGCTCACCAAATGGGATTTAGGAGTCTCTGGTACACATAATCACACTGGACTTACTGGTGGCATGTCAAAAACACCAAGCTGATGGGTAGAAAAAGTTGTCCAAAAGCTCTAGAACATTGAAATTTTAGGTATTATCTTAGGCAAGACATTTAAGTTCTTTGGTCCTCAATTTTCTGTAACATCTTGAAACTAAACCAGGTCGTCTGAATATTCCATGACTCTCTGTGCATAATAGCAGCATGGGGCGGGGGAGGGGATGAGAAACCAGCTTGAAAGTTTCAGATATCTTGGCCCGATACCACCTTCTTCATAATAGATGAGCTGTTTATTTACATAATTCTAGGATAGCTGTAAGATAATAGTTAAGACTTAGACAATTCTTCAGGATCATCTGTTGAGATGTGCAGAGTGAGCAAGCTGAGGAAGATCACAATTTCCTGTTGACTTGAGTTTGCTGGGCTGAGTATCTGCAAGCAGCATTTGGTATGTTGGTGTTTAATGGATATGACATTTCACTGTACCAAATGGGAATGGATTATTTTTAGCACAGAATTCACCACGGTTTAGTAAAGAAGGACTAGTACTCTGAATGGAGTAGGAACAAGCAGAGATGCTATTTTTAAAGGCCAAATATAAAGATCTCATTCCCTCCACTATCACAAAATAATCATATATGCAATTATTTTCACCACAAAGCTTAAAGAACTTACTCTTTTCTACATCTCCTAAAAGACGGTATTCTACCCAGTGCAATAACCCATTGCCTTCCACACATGACTCTTCCTGTCATGTCCTCAGCCATGACAGCTGCATCAGGATGGCACTGGGCCAATGAGCACAAGCCCTGAACTCTCCCCAGAACTACTGGGAATCAGTGGTTCCCAGTCTTTTTGCTAGGTATGGCTGATCCAGCAGGACCAATGTTGGAACTGCAAGCAAGTAGCACTCCACCATGAAAGGACAGTCTGACCTAGGGAAAAGTCAACACACAGGAAAATAGAGCCAACAGCCAGAGAACGACAGATTTATGAAAATATCACCTAAGTGTCTGGTCAAGGTATTTCTGAAGCTAGATGTACTTTTTTTTTTTTTTTTTGAGACAGAGTCTTACTATGTCGCCGTTGGTAGAGTGCCATGGTGTCACAGCTCACAGCAACCTCAAACTCTTGGGCTAACGTGATTCTCTTGTCTCAGCCTCCCTATTAGGTGGGACTACAGTGCCCAGCTATTTTTTCGTGGTTTTTTTTTGTTTGTTTGTTTAGCAGGCCTGGGCCAGGTTTGAACCCACCAATCCCAGTGCATGTGGCCAGCACCCTAACCACTGAGCTAAGGGAACCAAGCCTAGATGTACTTTTATATTTCAACTAGTTTAGTTCAGTTTCAGGGACTTACGTCCTGTGCACCTATCTTTAGTAGGCTGAAAATGTTGTTAATGGTTGAAAAAAATAATAGTATTTACCCCTACTGAGAATTTACTATGCACAGGATATGTGCTGGTTATTTTTCATATATTTAGTCACTTCATTCTCCCAACAATGCTATTATTATCCTTATTTTTTAGAAAAAGAACTGACGTTTAGAAAGGTTTGGAAGTGTATGCCAGGTCATATAGCCAGTAGATTTAGTAGATAGAAGAACTGAGTTTTAAACCCATGTACATCTGCAACTAGAGACTTAATGATCAGCTATATTTACATTGATTGTATCAGTCAGTGTAGGCTGCGTTATCTGGTAACCCTTTAGTGGCCCTCAAATCTTAGTTGTTTAAAATAATGAAGATCAGGCTCGGCGCCTGTGGCTCAAGCAGCTAAGGTGCCAGCCACATACACCTGAGCTGGTGGGTTCGAATCCAGCCTGGGCCCGCCAAACAACAATGACGGCTGCAACCAAAAAATAACCAGGTATTGTGGCAGGCGCCTGCAGGCCCAGCTACTTGGGAGGTGAGGCAGGAGAATCGCTTGAGCCCAGGAGTTGGAGGTTGCTGTGAGCTGTGATGCCACAGCACTCTACCCAGGGGGACTGCTTGAGGCTCTGTCTCAAAATAAAATAAAATAATTAAATAAGGCAGATTTACTTCTTATTTATGCTACTGAGAACTCTGTTCCAAGTCATCATAATCATTACACATTAACATATGCATTAATAGACTAGCCAGTATATAAAATCCAACATGTATTAAGTAACTATAGCAGGGGACAAAGTGACATTACAAAGTTTATGCTGGGAAGTTGACACATGTCCTTCTTGTTCGTATTTTGCTGGCTAAAGCAAGTCATATGGCCATCCCTAAAGCCAATGGGACAAAGAAATTTGTCATAGAGAAATCCTACTATGTGTTTGGAAGGTGGTAGAGAAAAGAAACAAATGTTTGTCAATACCTTAATGAAAACCACACTGATATAGTGTAATATACAGGTTATAGGTGGGGCTGTTTTCTTCATGACTGTATCACCAATAAAGAGGCTCATATGTGGTAGGATCCTAACTCCTGGGTTGTGTACATGCATGAATATATGAATAAATGACAGAAAATACACTTGAAATGACAAGGAAACACCTTGATATATAACCAGAAGGTGCCTTTGCTAACTTCTGCTTTCACCTGTACTGCCAAGAGTAATCACAGTCATAACAGTGAAGCTTGATAGATGTTTAGGAATTCTGTATCTGAAGGGGTCAGGAGGAATGGAATCTGCAAGTTGGAAGCTGGACCTCAAAGTTGTATTTGCATGGCACTTTACATAGGATTAAGAAATTATCAATTGTTCACTACAAAAACAGGGGCACAGTGTGGGAGGAGAATAAGAGTGGTCACTGATAACAGAGTGAGGAAAACTGCCGCCTAAAGACAGGCAGGGGTAGATCAAAAGCAAACAAATTTAAAAAGTACTCAGAAAGCTGAGGCAGGAAGATCACTGGTGAGCCCAGGAAGTGGAGGCTGCAGTGAGCTATGACTACACCACTGTACTCTAGCCTGGGTGACAGCAAGATCCTGTCTCAAAAAAAAAAAAAAAAAAAAAAAAAAAGAAAGAAAGAAAGAAGCCACACCTTGAAACTGTAAAACTCTTAGCAGAAAGCACAAGAGAAAACTTTGTGATGCTGGTCTGAGCCCTGATTGCATGGATATAACACCAAAAGCACAAGCAACAAAAGCAAAAATAGGCAAGTGGGATTGTATCAAACTGAAACACTTCTGCACAGCAAAGGAAACAATCAACAGAGTAAAAAGGCAGCCTACACAATAGGAGAAAATATTGATAAACGATATAGCAAATAAGAGGTCAATATCCAAAATATATAAGAAATTCCTACAACTTAATATCAATAAAACTAATAACTTGATTTTATTTTATTTTTTTAATAATAAACTGATTTTAAAATGAACTAAAGATTTGAATAGACATTTTGCCAAAAAAAAGATATATAAATGGCCAATGGATACATGAAATGATGCCCAGCATCACTAATCTTCAGGTAAATACAAATCAAAACCACCATAAGCTATCACTCCACACCTGTCAGAATGACTATTATCAAAAGAATAGAAGACAGTAAGTGTTGGTGAGAATGTGGAGAAATTGAAACTCTATTGGAGAAAATGAAAAAATGGTATAGCCACTATGGAAACCAGTATGGAGGCTCCGCCCAAAATTAAAAACAAAACTACTATATTATCCAGCAATCCTCATGTCTGGGATTGTTTAAGAAATAATAAAATTAGGATCTTGAAGGGATGTTAGCACCCTAATGTTCATGGCAGCACTACTCATAATAGTCAATATACGGAAAGAACCAAAATGTCCATTGACAAAAGAATGGATAAAATAATTATGGCGTATGTTAACACATACAGAAGAGTATTAGTCAGCCTTTAAAAAAAAAAAAGAAAAAGAAAAGAAATCTTGCCATATCTGATACCATGGATGAACCTCCAGGCCACTATTCTAAGTGAAAAAAGCCAGCCAAAGAAAGATTAATATGCATGATTCCACATCTATGAGGATCTAAAACAGCCAAATTCATATAATTGGAGAGTAAAATTATGGTTTCCAGGGCTGGGAGAACAGGGAAATAGGGAGCTGCTAATCAATAGGCATGAACTCTCAATTATGCAAGATGAATAAGTTCCAGAAATCTGCTATACCATATTGTCCCTGTAATTAACAATACTTTGTTGTACATTTAAAAATTTGCTAAAAGGGTTGATCTCACATTAAGCGCTCTTCCACAATCAAATAAAATTTTACAAAGAAGTAAATGGGCTGGCCATGGTGGCTCACATGGGTGGACTGCTAGAGCATAAGCGTTCAAGACCAGCCTCAACAAGAACAAGACACCTTCACTACTAAAAAGAGAAAAACTAGCTGAATGTCGTGGCTGGTACCTGTAGCCCCAGTAACTCTGGAGGCAGAGGTAAGAGGATCTCTGGAGCCCAAGAGTTTGAGGTCATGGTACTCTACCCAGGGCAACAGAGTAAGACTCTGCCTCAAAGAAAAAAATAAAAAATAAAAAAATCAGAAGTAAATTAACTTTTTACAGAACCCTATAAAGGCTCTGGATTTTTGATTCACAAAGTTCCACAGGAGGATACAGGAACTGGTCAAAGAACCCTACATGGAGGAGTTAGACCATAGGTCCTCTCAGCTGCTTGACACAATTAAGTACAGCCCCCCTACAACTACTTTAGTCAAGAAACTAGGGCTTTGATCCCTGGGGAAACTGACCAGAAAAGACCCCAGGTTTGAGGACACCAGGCACAGCAGAGAGCAGCATAAAGCTCTGGTCTTAAACAAATGAATTCTCTGGCTGGGCGCCTGTGGCTCAAGTGGCTAAGGCACCAGCCACATACACCTAAGGTGGTGGGTTCGAATCCAGCCCAGGCCCGCCAAACAACAATGATGGCTGCAACCAAAAAAAAAAAAAATAGCTGGGTGTTGTGGCAGGTGCCTGTGATCCCAGCTACTTGGGAGGCTGAGGCAGGACACTCACTTGAGCCCAGGAGTTGGACACATGGGCTCAGTTGTGAGTTGCTGTGAGCTGTGATGCCACAGCACTCTACCCAGGGGGACAGCTTGAGGCTCTGTCTCAAATTTTAAAAAAAAAAAATGGATTCTCTAAAAGCCTACATACCAAACAGTGGAACCCTCAGTCCTCTTCCTTCACCCTGCTGTAGAGTAGAAAAAAGACATTTGTAGGCTCCCAAGGTGTTATAAATTTTACCTCCCTCAAACCTTTCTTAAGAAATTACTATAGGATGTACTTCTCCAAAATGAAGGAGCAAATCAAGATAAAGAACAACTTAGGATTGAGAAAACATGATTCAACACAAATGAGAAGTAGAAAAATTCTGAGGATGATGGCAGAGGGCAGTTCCAGGATAATTACTGAGCAGCCGGCAAAGACGGCAAGAGAACCAGGGGACATAGGCCAGGAGAGGACTCCTGGAAGGAGGTCCTGGGGAAAAAATGGAGCTGACAGATTATTTGATATATTTTTGTATTGAAAGCCTTTTGGAGGATTTGGAAATTAGTAATAGATACACAGAAAACTAAGCAAGTGAAAGAACAATTATTAACAAGAGAATAAAGAACTTGTACAATTAGAAAAACTAAGCAATTATTAGTAGGGACCAATATTTAGATGTTTATGGTAATATAAACACAGAATATTGATTTAACAAAAATTTTTTAATTAAAGCTAATACTTATGGAACACTTGGGATGTGCCAATGAAACTGCTTTCTGTGCCGTCACTCACTCAATTATCCCTCAACCTTTGTGCTATTATTGTCACTGACCTACTTTACAGGTAAGGAAACTAAAGCACAGAGAGTTTAAGCCCTTTGCCCAAGGTCACACAGCTAGAATTCAAACATAGGCAGTCTGGATCCAGAGCCCCTGCTGTTTACAATATTGCACCACCTCATGCTCTAGCCACACAGGAAGAGAGAAGAAAGTGGGGGTTGAGGGGCAGTTAAGAGGTTGTATGGAAGAAAGTTAAATCCTCATTTGCCCTAACAATAAATCAACATATGCATATCTAGAACATATAAAGCAAGAAATTTTCACCTATTTGTACTACTCCGTTTAGAATTCAGAAGTATACAGTACATAGCTTTAGAAGCATCCAAGCAGCTGAAAGTGGTTGCCCCAGGGGAAAGAGATAAGGAAGGGACAGGGCAGGGGATTGCTATTTTTACTGGAATTCCTTTATTTGATTTTTCAGAAATTATAATACTTGGATAACTCTTTTAAAGGTAAGTATTCCCCATAATGGAGATTAAAAGGAGCTAAGACCCTTCCCAGTCCTACCCTAGCCGTCTCTTGGGGATATCACTGTTGGGTTGATGAAGGTTTTCTTGCTTCAATCTCCTAAAACTAAGGCCAAAATGTCCCACAGTCATCAGGGATGTGAGCCAGATGTTCATGTTTATAATACTTGTATTCATGTGGGGACAAAGTACAGACCACTTATAACACACTCACCTCCTAGAAGGCTCTTCCATGGTAAGAAGAAAGGGTAGGTGGCAAGAGGATCCTCCCAGAAGAATGTCCCAGGCTCCCCACTACCAACCTGCACTTGTGTGCTTGAAAGGGCCAGAGAGAACAGTCCAAGACCTTCAGGAGCTATTTATGATAAAATAAAATTTGTCATGTACCGTGTATTACTGATCCCCGATAACCTAGCATGTTTGGGGGTATCTAAACCCAGTCTCCTTTATCTCTAGGTACCAGTGTCACCCTAACAGTATCCTTCCAAATCTTCTCCCCTCCCAGTTTAAAGGGTCAACCTGATACCATTGTTTTACTGCAATTCTCAGCCACAAATTTAAGGATGCTATTTCTGGTGAATCTAAATGATACTTATTACACTATAGCAAGTGGCTTTGTGTTTAGGGGCCCCTAAACAGGAACAACCACAATTGTGGGGTGGGGGGAGCAAGGTCAAGAGATATGACCATCTGACAGCAAATCGAATGAGAGTCAGGGCAGAATTGATGAGCTCAGATATTTTCTGACCATGTCTCTTGGCCCTTCCCAGAAACAATCCATTATCTATTATGATGGATGCCAGAATCATTGACCCAGGCATGTTAGATAAACTCTACCTGGAATCTGAAACATGGCTCCATGCCACACTTCTTAATAACAGGAGGGTTGGGTGCCTGTTAAACAATGTTGAGGAAGGGCAGCTGGAGGGCAAGAACGGCCCTTTTGGGGAGACAGGTACATGACCCAGTGGTTAACAAGTAGAACAAGTCTACATGGCCAGCTGGCCCATGCAAGTGACCACAGTGCCCATGGACACTGCCAAGGACATCCACACTCCTGGTGACTGGGATCACAAAGGGTGGTTGGTCTTCAGAAAAGGTACAGCTGATGTGCATGGAGGTTTGTGGGGGGAAAGTGGTCAGCAAGATTGTTCTGGAGATTCCAAGAATACAGCTCAAAATTTTAAGGAGATACCAAGGGGCCACCAAGATGCTAATAATTAGTTTTGCTGAATAAGGTTTGTCAAGGTCCTGCCCGAACTGGATGTTAAGAAAGGGGGTAGGGGCCAGAGGAGGAAAAAGTATGAAAGGGAAGAAAAGATTTAAAAAGCATCTGGTCTGGCTCGGCGCCTGTGGCTCAATCAGCTAAGGTGCCACCCATGTACACCTAAGGTGGCGGGTTCAAATCCCCAGCCCGGGCCGCCAAACAACAATGATGGCTGCAACCAAAAATTGGCTGGGCGTTGTGGTGGGCGCCTGTGGTCCCAGCTGCTTGGGAGATTGAGGCAGGAGACTCACTTGAGCCCAGGAGTTGGAGGTTGCTATGAGCTGTAATGCCATAGCGCTCTACTCAGGGGGGATAGCTTGAGGCTCTGTGTCAAAAATAAATAAATAAAAAGCATCTGGATTTGGTATTCTAAATAGACTTTACTCAGCAGAAGACAGACCCCATAGTCAATCCCTCTTGAAGCTTTTGTTCCCTGAAATTGACTCTGGAGAGATTAGATTCCTCCCCCAAAGCCTATTGATTCCAAGAGGAACAGTAAGAACAGCAGTCATACACGTCAACTTTAGGTAATATAAACCTAAAGACTGGGCCAGATTCCTAAGGACTCAGCCAAGATATCAACAATTAATTCAATTCAGCATGAACAATCAGCCACCCTTTCCTGCATGCCACAACAGATTTACCAGGGCATCGCCAAGGCCCACCACCTCCACAACAAAGTGGATGATACTGTAAGCTCTCTGCTCTCATCTTCCCTCACAGGATTCTGCTCTCCAGCCTCTTAGCAGGAAGGTCAGTTTTCCGACTCAGGTGACGGTGAGCAGGTAAGGGTTGTTAGTGCAGTGAGAGAGCTGGCTTCACACCAGCACAAATGGCCTCCCTTTCCTCTTTGGTTAAGGGCAGGGAGGCTGAGGGCAGTTAAATGCTACTGCCCTTGAACACTGTAAGACTCACATAGCCTGTGTGTAGAGTCTTAGTAAGTACCAAGTACCACTGAAAGTTGTCAGTACTTGAGGTGACTGTCCCAGGGGGCCTGGGAAGATGCTCAGATGCTCAAAGGAAACTTACAGTTTTTGACCAAAGGTGTTAAGTCTAACCAGGCAATGTTAAGTGCAACCAGGCAAATTGTTGCTATCAATGTGTTCCCAGTCCTTCCAGTGGCCATACAAATTTAAGAAGGTTTTCGCTTTTTCTATTCAATTCCTTCCTCTCCTGCAGCCCTCCCAGCAGAGCCCTGTTTGAAAGACTCCTGGGAAGCAGAATAACACAAAGTAGTGCACAGATTAGATTGAGGAGGACATCAGAAGGCACTTTGGGAAGAGAAAGACCCAGAAAGAGCTGCATACGACAGTGGATGGGCAAGAACGTGGGGATTTTAAGACGTGTTTCTGTGGGTTACAGCCCTTTTATGATGTTTTTAAAAATGTTGCTGGACTGTTTGTTCATTTGGCGCGAGTCTTTGAGAATGGGCCCTGTGAATCATCGCTTCAATAGAATTAGCGAAGAGACTAACATAATTCTGCTTCTTCCTTCAAATGAACATTTGCATAATTTGAGCAGGTTATCCTGTATATCTCATGAGAAGCATGGAAAATTACCTAACTTACAGAATCTCAAATTACCAGAAACCAAACAAATCAAAATCCAAATATTTACCAAAACACTGCTGTTTCTGATCTTTGTGCCCATGTCAATTGTACCAAAAACTTTCTGGAATCATCTTTGCTGCTTGAAAACTGTTAGGAATGTTTTCTCTCTAACTCTCTGGGAAAGTTTCTTATTCTGGGGGCGTTTTCCTTTAGCATTTCTTTACAAGGCCCTAGGCTGTCTTCTAAAATCTCTCCCTGTGGACCAGACTAATTAGGTTGACATTTTCTATGTTGATGTCTCCCCCATGTGACAGAAAAGGTGTTCTTGTTCGGTTTTTTTTTTTTTATGTGCTAAAGTGATCCTTTGAACTTCCAGATCTGGAGGCGTTTAAAGAAGAAAACCATTGCCGGTGTTATTTTAGCCACAAGGCCAAGAGGTGTTTAGATAACTGTTACAAGTGGATATACGCAGACCCCAGAGTAGTAGGTATGGCGTCAGGAGTAGCTGTTCCCCCTAAGGAAGAATAACAAAAAAAAAGAGGAAACATTAGGTGGAGAAAATCTCTGGTAACAGAAAGAATTTTGATGTCTGAGCTGCAACCTGTCTCTCTCCCTGACCTTTTTTCTCCATCGAAGGAGGATAGATGGCAGCGATAACTTAGAAGAGCTGGGATTTATAGGGGAAATTGCTGCAGAAGCAGGCTATGGAGAGGACGCCAAGGAAACAGGTCCCCACGTAACCATAGTGACAGGCTGAGGAAGAAAGGGATGGGTGGAGAGAGGGGCAGAGAGCCAGCAGGGACAGAGGAGAATGACAGGAGCTGAAAGTAGTTAGCTGACGCTAAATTCAGTTTTGCTTTATTTTTGTTTTTTAATGAAGATAAATTAATTTCTAAGTGCAATTAATTAGGAAAACAGGGTGTATGTTATATTCTGGATTCCTTTTACATTTTAAGAGGAGTTTAAGTATTTCTTCAGAGTTCAGCTACTCTAATAAGGCAAGACTATGGGCAGTAAAAAGTTGTGTTTCGAGTTGGGAATGGATGCGGAGAGGGTTGGAGGGGAAGGTAGGCTCAAGTTTCCAAGAAGCTGACGCCAGCCTCATCTTGGGTGGACACAGCACTCGGCTGCCTCCTGGTGGCAGCTGCCTCCAATGGGTAGGGAGTAATTAATAGGAAGAGATTCCACTAGCTGATGCTGCAGTAGAAAAACCAAAGTCATGAGTGTACACATATGGCCGGATTTTGCAACTAAAAACACAGAGTGCTCTGTTGAATTTGAATGTCAGATAAACATGAATAATAGTTTAGTATTTTATTTGCTCCATGGCAGTCCTAATAAAGGTGGGGCACACCCTGATTAAATTCCCTCCTCCTGCTCTCTCACCCTCTGTGTACTTTAAAAAGAAAGGAGGGAGAAAGAAAGGAGGGGAGATTTGAACCCCAAATGGTATTTTCTCCAATTATTCATCCACACTCCTTTTTTATTTTTTGCCTCTCTCTCTCATCTGTCTCTCTTTTAACCATTACAGGGACACTCTGTGTAATTTATTCCCTATAATATGTCTTCAGAAAATCAAATCAGAACCAAGCCACACACAATCAAACCAGACTTCTCTGATTCCTCCAAAGGGTGTCCCCTGGGGCACTAAAGGTGCATTCTGACGCCCTACTCCAGCCTAATCCAACAGCCTCCGCCTCACTATCTTACTTACCTGCCAGCTGACTTCACCTAGAAACTCTGAACTCCCTGATTGCTCCCTGATTTTCTTCAGGTTCTTGTCTATGATTGATGCACAATTCTTTTTTTCTTTTCTTTTTTCTTTCTTTCTTTCTTTTTTTTTTTTTTGAGACAGAGTCTCACTTTGTCACCCTCGGTAGAGTACTGTGGCATCACAGCTCACAGCAACCTCAAACTCTTGGGCTTAAGTGATTCTCTTGCCTCAGCCTCTTAAGTAACTGGGACTACAGGTGCCTGCCACAGTGCCCAGCAATTTTTAAAGACGGGGTCTCACTCTGGCTCAGGGTGGTCTCGAACTCATGAGCTCAGGCAATCCACTCTCCTCAGCCTCCCAGAGTACACAATTCTTAAAGTATCTCCTAATCCTCTGCTCTGAAACTGGTGTCAATATATCTAGTTACAGTAACATTTCAAAGAGATGTTTTACAAAACAATTCAATGTCTGTGGTTCAGTGCTTGGTATATGGTGATGGTGCTCTTATAGCTTTTCCTTGCAGGCCAGCCCAACTCCAGGTGGGGCTGGGAACATCCAGCCCTGTCTCCCAGCCCCAAATGAACCACTGGAGAAAAATCCAGAAGTGAAACATTAGCTTACTGATTATTATCAAACTTCAGTCAGGCCTTTAGTTCTGCCTGAAGCCCTCTACCACTCTCCTATTGCATTTAGAACAAGACGCAGAATGTTTGCAATGGCCTCTAAATTCTGTAGGACATTCCTCTACCCACACATCCCACCTTATTCCTTGCTCACTGCTCTTTATCACATGGAATCCCTTTCTGTTCCTAGAAGATACCAGACATTTTTCTGCCTCAGGATCTTGTATTTGCTTTCCCTTCTGCCTGGAATGTGGATGCAGGTTTCCTTACCCAGCTCTGTGGATGCACAGATCATTCTAATCCTTCATGACTGGGTTCTGAGTTGCTACTGTGTTTCCCCGAAAATAAGACCTATCCAAAAAATAAGCCCTAGCAGGATTTCTATGCATTTGTTAAATATAAGCCATACCCCAATAATATGACCTAGTGATGGGTGTGGCTCTGCTGTGTATCTGCATAGCCACGGCAAGCATTTCAGTGTGGAGCGGTAAGGAAGACTGGAATACCTTTTATGTGCCACAGCTCCTTTCTCTGAGCCATTTGCACTTGCGCGGGTGTGCTTGTGCACGTGTGGTAACTGTGGTCGCAGGCATCCTATTGCGCACATGAAAACAGTTAGGGGAAAGGAGTTCACACATCACTAGTGCCAGCCCCACCAACAAGGTCGGCTCGCCGTGTCAGGTTCTAGAAGATGACTTAATTGTATTTGAATAAATATAGATTGTTGTATTTACTTAATAAAAATAAGACATCCCCGGAAAATAAACCCTAGTGTGTCTTCTTGAGAAAAAATAAATATAAGACAGTGTCTTATTTTGGGGGGAAACACGGTAAGAACTATACCTTGAGATCTGTGCACTTTACTGCATGCATATCATGCCTCAGTAAAGGGTAAAATACGAAATAATTCACTAACATATCGCCTTTTCAAATTTCCTTCCTGACAACGATCATAATCTGTAATTGTCATATTGACTTACTGACTTATTTATGGTCTGTCCTCCGCCTAGGTCAGAAGTTGGCAAACTATGGCCACTAGCCAAATCTCACCACCACCTGGTTTTGCAAATACAGACTCCGCGGAACACAGCCACGCCCAAGTTGTGGTCTGTGGCTGCTTTTGCTGTGCTACAGAGGCAGAGTTGAGTAGTTGTGACGGAGATGGCACAGCCATATAAAACCTGAGATACTTACACTCCGGCACTTTCCAAAAATGAAGAAGAAAGAAGGAGGAGCAGGAGGAGAAAGGAAGAAAGCTTGAAAACCCTGCCTTGGAGTATAAGTTTCATGAAGGCAAGAACTATGTACATCTTCGTCACTTGATTTTTCAGGAGCCAAAATAGCGCCTGGCACAAACTCAGCAACCACTCAGTGAATGTTGGCTCCTCTCTGCCCCTTCCCACATACTCCCCCAGTGCTGCCTCCCAGCTTGCCCTTCCCCTCGTCTGGTCCTGGCTCCCAGCCACTTGCCTGCAGTCTGTAGGGTCTTGCCATCTGCCAAGCCCTTCTAGCTCTGCCTCCTTGCTCTGTGTCATAAAACTGGTGCTACTTGTACCCTGATGCTGAAAATCCATCTAAGCATAATGAATAATCCTGTAACACAAAAGCTGCCTCTGGTGTTTTAGAATCAACCTCGTCTCTGTCACCACTGAAAGCATGCCTATCTTAAAATGTCATTCTTCTATCACCCAGCTTGTCGTCAACATATTAATGTAGCTCTCTTACTGTTATAAAAATGATGCATTCCCATTACACAAAATTTTGAAAATAAAAACCCAAAGACAACCATTTTAACACTTTAAAAAAAATTTTTTTTTTTTTTGCTTTCAAGACAGAGTTTCATGCTGTCACCCTTAGTAGAGTGCTATGGCATCATAGCTCACAGCAACCTAAGACTCCTAGACTCAAGTGATTCTCTTGCCTTGGCCTCCCAAGTAGCTCAGGCTGGTCTCAAACTCCTGAACTCAGGTAATCCACCTGCCTTGGCCTCCCAGCATCTATAACACTTTAGTGTAGTTTCTTTTCATTCTTCCTACTTTTTAAAAATACACCTATGCAAAACAACAAAAAATGGCTAAGAACAATTCTCTTCCTTGTATTATGGTAAGCATTTCTTACACGTTCTTGATAAATCATTATTTTCAGTAGCTGCATAATATTACATTTGATGGATATAATCATTATCCCTATTATTGCAAAATATTTATTATATACCCAGATCTTCATAATAAAAAATAATATGACCATGATCATTTTTTGTCCCTGATGATGTGATCTTTTTTTGAGTTCGGATAAATCTTGTTATTTTCACTTCTTAAAAGACTTGAAACCTCTGGATAAAGATCTTGGAATAATTGTATTCAGAATCTTCTTTCCTGTGCTCCAAATCTATAGAAAGAAAAGAAGAGATATTAAATATATTTTTTTACACCTCTCTCAAGATACAAGAAGAAAATTTCAATGGCTCAAAACAGAGAGTAAAACCTGAACAAGATGCTAGTGTAAAACCACAGGAACAAATGGTGGGGCTGGAGCCTCCCAGCCACAGACGCCTGAGCAGGGCCTCCTGCCCGAGAGCAGTGGGCTCCAGAGCTGCACCCACACGTCTAGAATAGTGACAGAAATGTACAACTCACTCAGGGTCCCAAGCAGAGTCCTGTTCCTGGTGTTGGGGAGAAAAAACTTTCCTTAGCCCTCTTAGATTCAGTGACCAGAGGCTTGTGAATTTAAACTGACAAAAGATGGATTAGCAAGAACAAAGAAAGCCCTGGTGTTTAACACGCAATGTGGGCTCAGTGAGGGCCCCATGTACTGAGGGTGGCCAGCCAAACTGCAACAACACTCAATGTGCACACACGCCAGAGAGCTCAGGGGCACCCTCGCTCACAGGGCGGGTTAGAATGTGGGGCTTATCTAGCGAACATAGCAAGGGAAAGGAAAAGGGAAAAAGACTCCTGTGAGGAGAGCAAATAGGTTTCTTCAGGAAAGACAAATGGATTTTTAGGAGAACACGTGAGAGGTGAGAAAGCTCGTGATGAGGCGTCTGTGCAGGAGCTGGGGGTCTTTCTCTTCCTTTCACGGCAGTGACTCTCCTGGGAAAGAGGATTTGTGGTCGCCTTGTTTCCTAGAAGTTGCTACTTTCAATCAAACAAGGGAAGCTCCAAGAAGTCCTGTTTTCCTGTATCTATTGAATCTCAGAAGACTTTAAAATAATCTTTACACTGGAGGGCGTGGTGGCTCACACTAATCCTAGCACTTTGGGCGGCCAAGGCAATTGTCTGAGCTCAAGAATCTGACCAACTTGAGGCTTCCTCTCTAAAAAAAAAACCTAGCCAGGGCCTGGTGCCTGTAGCACAGTGGTTATAGTGCCAGCCACATGCACCGAGGCCAGCAGGTTCAAACCCGGCCTGGACCAGCTGGACAGCAATGACAATTGCAACAAGAAAATAGCTGTGCATTGTGGCAAGCACCTGTAGTCCCAGCTACTTGGAAGGCTGAGACAAGAGAATTGCTTGAGTCCAAGAGTTGGAGATTGCTGTGAGCTGTGACACCACAGCACTCTGCTGAGGGCAATGGAGTGAGGCTCTGTCTCAAAAACAACAACCACCAAAAAACCCAGCCAGGCATTGAGGTGGGTGCCTATAGTCCTAGCTACTCAGGAGACTGA
>CAUYQV010113090.1:0-11121 GCA_963574575.1 Galagoides demidoff
CAAACCCAAAATATAAATACACATAGAAAAACTCACTAATCCGGGTCATTTCAAAGGAAATGCAGTTTTATTACTTTCAAGGATATACAGTAACAAGCAAAATGACTAACAACTCAACCACAAGACTCCTGGAAGTCATCAGGAAATACAGTAATGTCTTGGGGTATAAAGTCAATATCCATAAATTAGTAGCCTTTGTATATGCCAATAACAGCCTAAGTTAAGCAAATCAAGGACATAACTCCCTTCACAGTAGCTGCAAAGAAAATGAAAAGCTTAGACTTATAGCCAACAAAAGAGGTGAACGATCAGTAAAAGATTTCTATAAAATACCTTCTACCTTCCAAGGCATTTTTCTCCTTCAGTATGATTGCCCCTATGTTTCACATTGCTGATGTGCTGCTTTTTGAAATTATATCCTTGCCTTCAAGGGCACAATTATTTTCATACTTCTTCAAATTTTACTCTGTTCTCTTTAAACACTTCACTGCAAGCAAGTACATTCCCCTCTTCCTTAGTTTTCATTTTCTTGTACACTCTTCCTCTCTCCTTTTTCCATTTCATCATCATAATTTAATTCTTTACTCAAAGGAAGTGGTTTGCAAATGTTTCTCTTAAGCTATGGATTTTAACAACATGTTGAGTCTGACATTTTTAACTTCTGCAGATTTTTTTCTTCTTAAATATCATACTGACAATTGAACACATAGCCAAAAGAACTCTTCTCTTCTACAGCCACCTTCCCTTACACCCTTTCCCTAAAACCCAGCTGGTTCTTTCTAAAGAATTCTAATCTTCTTAACTTCCAGAAGCCATTGCTATTTCTAACTAGAAGCAATAGTTCTAGGAATTGAATGGTTACATCCTCAACCCTCACGTGAACTGTAGATCCATTTTGAGAAATCTGAGTACCAACACTTATGTACTTTCCTTCTGCATAGAACAAGCAACTACTATGAACAATTCTTCTGAAAAATTTGTTTGGTTAGAAAGATGATAAGATGATAGATCTCTTATAGCCTTGCTATGCTTGGCCCCTACCTAAAATATTAGTGACTATAATTAATAATATTTTAAAAGACCTACAAAACTTTACTTCATCCTTTCTTCTACCTATGCATTCTGGAATTTCTAGAATCACATTCTAGGTTCTTTCAACCTTCTTGGACTAGCTAAAATACAGGTCCCAAAGGATGATCCATTCACTACATTTCTCTTGAGTATATGTTCACTCTCCTACAACTCACAAGCTTGATTGGGGAGTACCCAAGCACACTTCAGGATCTATCACTATTCTCTCTGTGGGTTAAAAAATAAGGAACAATCCACTTCTATGAATATTTTTCCATGTATGTAGAAAATTTCTGTGGTCTTTATTCCTGTTATCTAACATTACATTGATGACCATAACTTAAGTTTGGAAACTGCATCTTAGCTCACAGTTCTCTTTCTCTATTAAAACCCTACGGTTATATTTTATTACATCAATGTTAATCCAGATAACTTATTCCAAAACCCAATCCCTTATTTCTTGATGGATCCGTTCTAATAATTAGACTGACTTAAAATGAGTTATCTTTACAGAAACTGCTTTGAGAATGAAAGGTATGCTATTAATAATTATACCAAGAAAACAGTAAACCACATCTTCCTTGGGGAAAAAACACACAACAGAATATGTGGTCACTCTCTTAATGATAAATTTCTCCCTCCTTCAGCTACACATTCCAATGACCAGAACTTTGAATTTATTATGATATAATATAAAATAAACAGACGAACAGATTAGTGACTAAATAAATTGGATATTTGAGCACAGCCTCATGTCTTCCCAGTGTGGAGGCAAAGGCAAAATTCCCCCTTGCTGAAAAATCAACCCACATTAAAGCTTTTCTTTGCTTGACAGCAGATCAATCAAAGTAAAGCTATCAAACTGATTTAACATAAGGGTTCAAGTCCCCAACAAGGTTCAAGAGCTTTTTTTGCGTTTCTAGTGTATGGAGGGGTAAAAGAAGAATTCTATAGAGGGGCAACAAAAGACCACTAGGGACAATGAGTGGATGGCAAAGGAAGTTAACTAGTAAATAGTTGCCCTTTGTAATTTACATCACTCTGAGAGAATATGTTCAGATGTCTTTGCACTCTTAAAAAGAAGGGAAGAAAAGATCAATTGTTCTCCCAAGTGGGTTATTTTATGAGAGGCAGCATATTATGGTTGAAACTGAGGATGATGAAATTTACCAGGATGAAGAACGTGACTTTTCAGAAGACACGAGTAATGGAGAAACAGAAGACGATACTCTGACACAGACAGTAATGAAGAGCTCTTGGCTGTCTATGATGCATAAATATCACAATTTTTTTACCGCAACAACACATTTTTTATACCTTATGTCTGTTCTTGTTTTTGTAATTCTTTCTTACATAAAATTTCTTGTACTCTAATATGTTAGTAAAATGGTAAAATTCATTTATGCTTTAAAAAACAAGTATCTAAGTAGAAACAAATAAAATTTTGGATTAAAAATTAAAACCAGGCTTGGTGCCTGCGGCTCAAGCAGCTAAGGCACCAGCCACATACACCTCAGCTGGCAGGTTCAAATCCATCCTGGGCCCGCCAAACAACAATGATTCCTGCAACCAAAAAAATAGCCTGGCATTGTGGTGGGCACCTGTAGTCCCAGATACTTTGGGAGACGAAGGCAGGAGAATTGCTTGAGTCCAGGAGTTAGAGGTTGCTGTGAGCTGTGATGCCACAGCACTCTACCCAGGGCAACACCTTGAGGTTCTGTCTCATAAAAAATAAATAATTAAATGAATAAAGATAAAAAATTAAAACCAAAGATTTTTTTCTGCAAGTTTAGGACAAAAAGATGGGTTTGCACTATACGTGGCAAACTCTGAACTCTGTGTGTGTGTGTGTGTGTGTGTGTGTGTATCACTATGAGGATATTTTCTAATTAGCTATTGATTCTCTCTTTCTTTTTTTTTTTTGGCTGGGGCAGGGTTTGAAGCATACTTCTAGCTTATGGGGACAGCATCCTACCCTTTTGAGCCACATGTGCCGCCCTTGATTCTCTTTCTTTACCACACTTTGGAGACTGAGATATTCCAAAGCAACATTAGGGTACTTACTCATGTTTATTTCTTAATCTTTAAGAGTGCTTGGAATATTGAAAGGATCTACTAACATTATTGAGAGAATTAATACCTGATTTAATAAATTCATGCTGTGGCAATGCAAACAACCTGTGGCTATTTTTTTCTTCATTGTTATATCAGCTATTAAACTCTCTCTTTAATTCTTTTTTTCTTGTCCATTATTTCTTATCTTCCTTTGAGCTTAAACTTGAGGTACTCCAAGATAAGTAAAATATCTCTTAAGGACTCTTGTAATTTGACATAGTTTGGGTAATAGTGTATTGCTCTCTTTTCTTTGAATGAACTCTGCAGGAGGCTTGTCACATCCACCTTCTTCAAGCATAATTGTGATATCACTGGCTGTACTGCAGGCAGATTCTCAATCAGCATTATCACAGTTCTAGGAAAAGCACAAGAAAAGTCCTGTTAATGGTCACACACCCTAGAGGGAAACTAGGCCTCTTTATTTTCAAATGTTCTGCCTTCAGAAGCAAAGACTAGAAATTGGATGTACTTCTTTCAACAATTACTATTATTCATTTTTATATAATTATGACCACTTACCTACATATAAAGCAAAAATACTAGTACAGCATTCACAGATCTTCAATGATCTAACTTCTTCCCTGCTTGAACACAGAGTATCAGCCAAGGCAAACTAATCTCTGAGCTCCCTGTGCTCTTTCATGACTGGTCATGCCTGTACCTGTTATCTTTTCTCCTAGGAATATTATCTCCCACCCTTTCTGCACGTAATTACTTCTACTTGTTCTTCAAAGCTCAGTTGTGATATTATCTCATCTGAGAAACCTCTCCTGTTATTTCCTAGTAGAGCTGGATTTCTTTCTCTGAACTTTTTTTGGCATTTTGTTCTTATAGCTACAATATCATAATAGTATAATTATTAGTGGACAAATTATGTTTCATTTATTTTTCTCCTTTGAGTCTCCATGAACCTCTGAAATTCCAGAGGATAGATGTTATTCCATTCATTGTAGTAGTATCTTGCAAAAGGCCACACAAATAGATATCATAATGACATATGAAACCAGTAGTCTTTATGGTTAGCCTGGACACTGAGAACTAGAACTATTCCTACTGTTATGAAATCAACCTGACTTTGCTATCACACTGTCATGATTAGTAAGATGTGCTCAAGCCAATACCTGATAGTTCACTTGCTAAGTAAACTCATCAATCCTTCAATGGAAAACATCAACAAAAGTTTTTACCCTAAAATTGTTTTGGGGACAAAATCTTTTGACTTAAAATCTTGTCCTTTTGTTTCCACCAAGGGAAATTATCATGACACTTTTGCAATTCTAATGAAGAATTAGAATTTATATTGAGAGACTCCCTTAAACCAAGCTTCCAATGTGCAATAAATTCTTATCTTTTGTTCCCACCTCTATGACACTGCCAAAGTTCTGCAGAGATGGTCTCACTCTCCAGTGGTAATCAATACCCGGATTTGTCTTATCAACAGGTTGTTAATTATTCAAATTATTTAGTTCGAGTAAATTTAATACCACTTTTGCATAAAAATATCAGTTAATATTACAGAGTCTTAGTAATACATCTTGTTAAACACTTAAATGATAAAGTTTTTTTGGTGGTATTTTAGGTCCATAAACTTGGTTAATGTGTAAGCAATATTCAGTCTGTGATCTTGTATACATAACTAATTTTGGTTGCCAGAAGCTCATATGTGGACAAGAATTAGTAGTAGGGAAACGACATTTATTAGATATCTACTGTGTGGCAGTTGTCTTTGTACTCTGCACCAGCTATCTCCTTTTGCTTAGATTTTTAATGATTTCAGGTTTTTAAATCAAGCTTGTAAATCATTTTCGACTTTTTTCCCCATAGTACTTCCAGTTGAGGTTAAACAGTTAATATGCATTTAAAATGTAATCAGGCCCAACACTGATTCATTATGTGGTTCAACGGTTCATTGGTTCACTCACTCACTTTACAACCGAAAGCACCATCACAGACCATGGCTGCATTTCCTATTAGGAGCAAACTATTGTATAAAGGTTACATTCATATCATCCTTGTATCTTTAAGCCAGGATGACTACCCCACATAGCAAGCTTCCCTTATGAGAAATAAACGTTCAAAACATACCATTTTTTGCCATATTAACTCTTTTGTGTAGCCTCCCATCATTGCTATTTGTCCAAGTCTGTATGTATCTTTTAATTATGATCAAAAAACAAAAAAACAAGACAGGGATTATATAAAAAGCTATGTCTGGGGAGGCACCTGTGGCTCAAAGGAGTAGGGTACCGGGGTGCCCCAAATGCTGGAGGTGGCGGGTTCAAACCCAACCCCCGCCAAAAAAAAAAAAAAAGCCATTTTCTCTTATGGAGATATCTAAGAAAATTTATGGAAGATGTGGGGTTTGGACAGAGCTATGAATATATATGAAATTCTGTAATTTTTACCTTTGTGTATTTTTTTCCCTATCTGGTTTCTTCACTTTTGGCTTAATGTTTATCAGCTCAAGCTTGAATGTAGCCTGGTAGTCTTCTCTATACAGAGTATGCTAGTCTTTTTGGCCCAACCCAGTGACTCAATTCCTAGCTCTTGTCTACCTGTACATTTTTCATTGCTCCTTAGCTAGAAAAATGAATAGGAAATTATACACTCATGTAATTGAGCACTTGTAATGGAATGCTATGGAGAGCGGGGTGGCGGAGGACAGGGAATTGTTCTCGTGTTTCATTTCTAGTTCTTGTAAATACATGACCTCTGTATACAGGCATCTAGACTACAAGATAAACCAGAGTGATGAAACATTAGAATGACTCTCCCTGGACTGTTTCTCAGCTGTGATGGCCGCCTGGTAACACTACCAACCAGCAACTACAAAAAGACTCCAAGAGGACTGGACCTCAGGGCATCATCCATGCAAGATATTTTATGCCAACAAGGTAGCACCAGGACCCGATAAGGGCTCATACTCTTCAAGTGCCCTTCATTTTATTCATCTGCATCATATGTAGAGATCTTGGGAAGCTGAGGCAAGAGAATCACTTAAGCCCAAGAGTTTGAGATTGCCGTGAGCTGTGATGCTACGGCACTCTACCGAGGGTGACAGAGCAAGACTCTGTCTCAAGAAAAAATAAATGCAGAGACTTTCCTTAACTGACTTGTTTTTCCCAGGTTTTTATACTAGAAGCATCTGCTTACACCACATGGACACAATTCTATAAAAATCACAGGATCTGTCTGGTCTCTTTATTGTTATAAGCTCAAATGTTTTAACTTGTTTAAGAAGTACAGATATAATAACAACAAATATTAACAACACATCAGCTATATTATACCAAGCACTAAGAAATACTTTTAATTCACGTGTATATATCAGTGCATGTAAGACACTCAGTATTCTTACCTTTCGGTGGCTTTTTTCCCCTCCCTATGTTATTGAGCATATTTTGTCATGCTTTGGTCACCTTTAAAAAATCAGAAATATGAATTCCAGGGTGATATATGACTTTTACAAGTTCAAACAAAAAAAACGTAACAGAAATTTAATTCAGGTTGTTAGATCCCCGGGTATTTCCAGAGCCCTTGAGGCATTATTAAAATATGGAATATTTGTGCTCAGAGATGAACATCTGTATTCATGCTCTGTATTTCATCCAATATACTTTAAAATGTGATGTCCAGAGTTTTTAAATAAAGGCACTTATGAATTCATCTGAAACGGCTAAACATCACACAAAACAAAATCCAGAAAGCATTAATATGCTGCATATATTCATTCTCTGCCTTTAAGGGATCCAATCTCTAAAGGCTGAATTATTTATTACAGCTTTGCTGGTTGGAACCAGGAATTTTTCAAAATTACTCTTATAAGCTATTCTTAGTCAGATGTGGAAATATTTAGAACTGCAACAAAACTTCCACTATTAACTACCCTGAAAAGGGACTTCGATGGTCTTGAACTAACAATAATTTCAATTAAACGAACATTAAGAACCCCAATGGTTTGACAATTTGTGTGTTCCTTGAATAGTTCTCTATAAGTAGAAGCAGATACATGATAAGTCTATCACCTAGAGGAACATAATACTATTGCACTTTTTAAATTAAATGATCGTATAATGCCTAAGAGGAAAAACAAATATAGGTGGTTTCCCTAAACATCCCTAAAGGAAAACTCATGAAATCCACCTTAGTGTACATTAAGAACTGGGACTTTGGTGTCCACAGAGAGAAAAGTTTAGGAAAAAAGTAAAGATGCTTGCCCTCAGTTTGTGCTGAATATATCAAAAGTTTATTTCTTTTGCACACCAAGTCCACTGTGGAGTGGGGTAACATCCTAAAGGGGCGATCTTCCTGGTAGAACAATTCCTTGATCCAGGGTAATGGAAACTACAATTCTGTAGCTGTGTCAGACTCTAGAATGTGTTATCTGCTGTGTGAACCCAGAAAGAAAGAGCATGTTGACGTTTCTCACATCCAACTTGGAATGCATCCTTCAGATAGTTACCCACATCAGTCGCTTCTACTCATAACCCAGGATATAGGGAATAGGAATATAACCCTGCCTAACTGCAAAAGAAGTAGAAAATAGTAATCTCCCTGTGTGCCTGGAAGGTCTTTCCAGCACTAGCTACTTCACCAAAGAATATTTATGTAACCTCTCAGAGTCTCTGTTTTCTCATCTGTAAAATGGGAATTCTAGAAATCACTCCATAAGTCTGTTGTGAGTTTAAATTAATTTAATGTATACAAATAACTAGTCTGTGGCCTGGCACAAGTCCAAATTTAAGATATAATAATTTTCTTCTTCCTTCTCTGCCCCTCAACAACTCTATAATAGAGTTTATTACTTGACATATTTCAAAATGATGCTTTTGCTGTGAGGGTCCCATTATTGTCTGTCATTTTTCTTCATTGATGTTGCATTTTTAAAAAGTGCTTTCAACTAAAACAATCTATTATATTTATCTAGGAAAAAATACAAACAAAATTACTAAATGATTTAATAAGACATTTAAACTATAGTTTCACTGAGCCATAGATTTCACTTTGGGATGACAAATATAACTATTTTATTGTCATTAAACTAAAGACCCAGTTAGAGCCTCTGGTCATTTTTCATTGATCTAGCTGAGTTTCTGGGTAACATATTAAGGCAAAATGGCATTAACTTTGTGATTATCTTCCTAAATACTAGTAAATCACTACCCACAGAGCACATTTTCTTATATTTTTCCCTTAATAAAGAGCCTGATTTGTTTTTTCTGACACTTGGAATATTCCATTTACTGTTCCAGGGTGGCAGAAGGCCCTCCTCACGGATTTCCAAAACTCTTCATGAGATTAACAAAGGGTGAAGGGTTTTAACATCGAGTAAGCCCTTATCACATACCAAATTATGCTTATAATTTTACAGAAGCTAACTTATTTTGCATCATATGAAGAAGCTATTATTATTCACATTTTAAAAATGAAGAAGTGGTGGTAAAAGGAATTTAAATGGCATGGCTACATCATATCGCTCATAAACGAAGATAGGAGAAATGTGATTTCAGATTCCATGCTCCTCCAAAGCTTGTGTTTGTTAACTGGCCTTGCCCAAAGAAAAGTAAACTTTCTCCTAGCTTCATGGCAACAAGTACTTTTAGAAATGGGAGAGATTCCATACAAAACACAGAATCATTTTTTCCAAATCTTGAAAGTACAATGTTGGTATCTTAATCCTCAAAGAACTCAAGCTAGACCTCCCATTTGATCCTATAATCCCATTACTGGGCATATACCCAAAAGAAAAAAAAATCCTTTTATCATAAGGACACTTGCACTAGACTGTTTATTGCAGCTCAATATACAATTGTCAAGATGTGGAAATAGCCTAAATGCCCACCAACCTAGGAATGGATTAACAAACTGTAGTATATGTACACCATGGAATACTATTCAGTCTCTAAAAAAAAATGGAGACTTTACAGCCTTTGTATTAACCTGGATGGAAATGGAACACATTATCCTTAGTAAAGCATCACAGAATGGATAAGCATGAATCCTACGTACTCAATTTTGATATGAGGACAATTAATGACAATTAATGACATAGAGGGGGTGGAGAAAGAGGAGAGAAGAGAGAGAACGAAGGAGGGAGGGGTGGGAAAAGAGCAAAGAGAGGGAAGGAGGGAGGAGGGTGAGGTCTTGGTGTGCACCACATCTTTTGGGGGCAGACATAATTGTAAGAGGGACTTTACCTAACAAATGCAATCAGTGTAACCTGGTTTCTTATACCGTCAATGAATCCTCAACAATAAAAAGAAAAAAAATGGGAGAGATGTCCTTACCCAAATTAGACTCCTACCCTTGCATAGAGACTGGGAAATAGGGGTGATATCTACCTTGAAGATTACATTTCAAAGGGACAGCTCCCAGTACTTAAGGAGGACATTCTTTGGTTGTCAAACCAGCAAGAGATCTTTTTAAAAGAATTACATCTCAAAGTGCAGAAAAATCACAGTTACAAATTTCCTAAATTAAATGCTCTAAGAAAAGGGAAAGGAAGGGCTCCACAGACAAAGGTCATTGGAAATGCAAGAGGTGGGAGGAAGAAAAAGGGAGGGATAAAAATCTTCCTGTCCAGTATAATGAACCCTACTCAGGTGATAGTCACACTTAATGCCCTGGATTCTGCATGGGCCAGGGTGACAGAGAAACAAGGGATCTAGAGGGAGGAATGATTGCTTAATGATTGCTCAAGTGAGGGAAATGTTGAAATAACTTAGGGGACCTGGAAAAATAGACTCGGACCCCCATTTAGGTTAATTTTTGGTAATTTATTTTACCTGCTGCAGGGGCTGCTGCTCCGAGAGACAGTCAGCAGCCCAAGTGTGAGGGTGAGTTGCCTTTTATAGGCTTTGGGTAAGCATCTTACAGAAGCGAAAGGTGGCTGGTTAAGGGGGGTTACAACTCAGATAGTCATAGATACAGCAATGGAACGATAATTAATACAGTTTCAGTTGACAATGGATAGATTTTATATCACAATGGTTATGGTTATACAACAGTAATTAATCAAGTCTCAGTGAGTTTTCCACCATTGTTCATCTACTGAGAACTTGGGGGTTTTGTGAAACTTGGGACTTTTTTCCTTCGTACCTGAAGCTTGTTCTTGGCAACCCTAGGGGGAAGAAGGGCGCCTGGGAACGTGGCTGGGAAGCACGTTCTCGGCCACTCTGGGGGAGGAGGGACTTGCCTTGTTCCTGGAGTCGACTCTGGGGGGAGAAGGGAGGAGGAGGGAAATGGGCTGGAGAGGGCGAGGGGAACAGGTGAAGGTGGTGGTGGTGGGAACAGGTGAGGGCTGGGGAACAGGAGTGGGCAGGGGAAAGAGGGCTGGGTTACAACATCAACTAGCATGTGTAAATTCCTTTTAATATTTTATGAGATGAAATGGGAACAATAGATAAAGCATTTCTATAGCTTACTAAAGTACAAAAAACCTATGAGGGAAAGTATTTGTGCTATTGTTTAAGTTGGGAATTAACCTAGGCTCTTTTTTTATTAAATGCCATTTTTACTTGAAAGAATAACTGACAAGCTCAGCGCCCATAGCTCAGTGGTTAGGGTGCCAGTCACATACACCAGGGCTGGCGGGTTCAAACCCAGCCTGGGCCTACTAAACAACAATGACAACTACAACAACAACAAAAATAGCTGGATTTTGTGGCAAGCACCTGTAGTTCCAGCTACTTGGGAGGCTGAGGCAAGAGAATCACGTAAGCCCAAGAGTTTGAGGTTGCTGTGAGCTGTTACAACATAGTGAGACTATGAATCAAAAAAAAAAAAAAAAAGAATAATGTTCATTGCAGCCCAATTCATAATTGCCAGGTCATGGAAGAAGCCCAAGTGCCCATCGATCCATGAATGGATCAACAAACTGTGGTATATGTACACCATGGAATACTACGCAGCCATTAAGAAGGATGGAGACTTTAC
>CAUYQV010113093.1:0-63001 GCA_963574575.1 Galagoides demidoff
ACAGGCGCCCGCCACAACGCCCGGCCATTTTTTGGTTGCAGCCATCATTGTTGTTTGGCGGGCCCGGGCTGGGGATTCGAACCCACCACCTTAGGTGTACGTGGCTGGCGCCTTAGCTGATTGAGCCACAGGCGCCGAGCCCCCTTTCTTTCTCTTCTTTTCTTTCTTTCCTTTTTCTTTTCTTTCTTTTTTTTTTAATTTTGAGACAGGATTTTGCTATGTTCTCTAGGCTGGATTTGAACTCCTGGGCTCAAGTGATCCTCCTACCTCAGCCTCCTGATAGTGAGCACTACAGGTGCATCCTACCAGACCAGCTCCAAAAACAAATTCTGTTTTGAAGCTATACACATACATACACACCCCAGAAAACCCCTGAAAAACTCCAATGCCAAAAAAAAAAACCCACCCACATAGATGCTTAATTTTAATTTTTAAAAAAGCAGAAGTGTTATTTTTAATTTTAAAAACACCCTGAAAATTTGGGAAAGAGACACACTTCTTGTTACTACTCTAGGTTAAGTACTAAAAACACAGAAGACATCCCAAAGTTAACACTGGTGTGTGGCTTTATGGCTTGAGGACAGAAGTGGTCAGAACATAAACATTTACAAAAAAAAGAAATGAAACAGCTTCCAATAGGACAGCTCCCCACACCCCTTGCCAACACGTGTCCATGGAAACTACCATCGGCTGGGCACGGTGGCTCCCGCCTGTAGTCTTAGCACTTTGGGAGGCCAAGGAGGGTGGGTTGCCTGAGACCAACCTGAGCAAGAGTGAGACCCCCGTCTCTCAAAATCACCACACATTGTGGTAGTCCCAACTATGTGGGAGGCTGAGGCAAGAGGACCACTTGAGCCCAAGAGTTTGAGGTTGCTGTGACGGCGGTCTACTGCAGGCAACAAAGTGAGATTCTGTCTCAAAAAAGAGAAAAAAAGACTACCGTCATTGTCCAACCAAGCCCATGGCTGGTGGTTAACCCAGGCTCTCTTTTTAAACAGGTGTCTGTTCGCCTCCTTCTTAACCATTGCACTGCAAACCAAGCTGGTCTACCTGACCAGCATCCTGGAGGTACTGACCAGGGACCTGATGGAACAGTCCAGTAACATGCAGCCTAAACTCATGCTAAGACGCACGGAATCCGTGGTGGAAAAACTCCTCACAAACTGGATGTCCGTTTGCCTTTCTGGTTTTCTCCGGGTAAGTGTCACAGCCTTGGGCAGTGTCAGAGGTAAGACAATCTGCGGTTATATTTAGCAGCTGCCGATGCCTTTGCCAGGCTAAGTCCTGACTGCTCCAATGATGTCAGCATTTCCCCGCATCTAGCCTCCGTCCTTTCCAACAGCAGATAGAGGGGGAAAGTAACAATTGTTTTGGCTGTAACCCGCCCCTGCAAATGTAACCATTCAGAATGTCCTTAGGTGAGACTTCTCAAGCACCATCTCATCCTTAAACATCAATTAACACCCAGAGCCCAGCCGAAGTTTAAGAAAATGTACTGAGAAGAAGGACAATTTCAAATACAGGAGAGAACAAACCCTTTCAGGCCCTCTGAAGCATCGTACAAATAGCGTTACCTCCCAGTACCCTGGCAGCTAATTACAGTCAATTCTTACCAATCATTCCACATTAAAACAAGTCCTCAGAGACCTGCCTGTCCCCACCTCCCAGTTCACTTTGTTGCTGTTCCTGCCTGAGTGTGGTTGTGATCGCCTTGAACCTTTCAAAGCTTTTTGAATGCAAACTTTTCACAGATTGTAATGGTTAAGACAGCCGGCCCTGGATCCCACTGCTCGGTCCAAGTCTAGACTTTCCCACTGACTTGGTTTTATAACCTACAGAATGAGAGGAATGTTTTAGGACTGTTTTGAAGCACAAACCAGAAAGTGTATGCCCTGGCTTAGCACAGAGGAAGAACTCCACAGATGTCGGCCATTACTATTATAAAATATTAATATTGAAATAAGGATGTCCCATTGAACACACTCTTTGTTCAGCTCTTGGAAGCCCGTGGTGCACAAGGTTTGGATCCTTAATTTCACCAGCCATCCAGATTCCAGCAAAACTGCGTAATTGTGTATTTGTAGCTAGTTCTGAAATCTAATTAAAATTTGAATAAGATACACTGCCATGCCACAGGTTTTAACAGTGCTACTTAAGTTTAGATCCAAAGGCAGCACTTTAAATAGACTGTGCTTAGTTTAATGTTTAATGCAATCTTACAAGTAGACGCACACAATTTTTTTTTTTATTTCTTACCAACCCCTTCCTCTCCCAAGGCAATACCCATTTATTAAGATTAATGAAATCTGCCTTCTTTTCTGTTTACTTGGTATAAAGCATCGTACGCATTGGGGAGGTGTTGAGCCAGTTATTTCTGGGATGAATATTTTTTGCTTCCCACTGTTGTTGCTTTAGTCACAAATGCTTCTAAATAGGCTTCAGGAGTCACTGGGCTTGGTCTTCAAAGGCCAACTCCTGCCTGTCCCCAGGACCACTGACTCAGACATTCTGGAGGTGGCCCCAGTAATCCATGATTTTCACAAGCTCCTCCAAGTAATTCTGTGTGTGTTATATCTGAAAAGCCCTGGGGTAGTAGAGAGAGCCTTGGACTGGGAGTCTCAGCAGGTTTGAGTGCTGAAACCTCTCAGCCCCAGCCAGCTGTGTGTCTCTGGGCCCGGCGATTTCCATTGGGGGCACCGTTTTCAATCCACTAAATGAGGGGTGTGGTCATTGGCATTAAATTTCCTTCCAGCTTTTTCTACCAGGACCTTGTGATTCTTGCTCTGAACTCTCAAGCGCTGCTTTGGGCATTTAAGGGATGAGGTGTTCAGAAAATCTGGGCTCCAAGCCCAAACGGCCCCCTTGAGCACAGCATTCTGGGTCAAGATTTCACAGTGCTGATTCAAGAGTGTCTCACGCTTTCTGGGGCTGAGGGGGAGGCGCAGCTCACAGGGAGGAAGTGGCTTAGAGCCAGCCAGCTGATGCTTTCGCTTTCAGTGTGATAATTCCCTCTAGTGTGGAGATCCCATGGGTGACCAAGGGGGTCTGGGACACTGATGGCCCTCGGCCTCCTGCCCCACCCTACGGATATTGAATGAGTGGCACTGGCCCCGTGACCCCCCCAGGTAACTTCCCCTTCGAAGAAGCCAAGGCTTGGTGGTACATTAACTGCCGCTTATGACTATACTGGATACACACCAAGAGCTTTGTTTACATTTTTTCATTCAATCCCCTTAACAATATTTACCTTTCTGACCATTTTTCATATAGAGGACCTGGGGCACACAGATATGACTGTCTCTCAGATCCCACAGCTGCTGGGGGACATTGCTAGTCTCTGAGAGCTCCTGGCCACCATGGGTGCTGAGAAGATGGAGCCTGCCCTTCTCTGTCAAAATGCCTACGTCTAGCCATTGGGGGAGTCATACCTCTAGAAGCTCTGACCTGTGTTTGCTGATAACCCCTGGCCCCGTGATTCCCTATACCAATCACACGTCAGCAGCCAGCACCCAACACACACACCTCAGGAAGGGTATTGGGATGACAGATGCCCGGGCCTCGTGTTTAAAGATTCCAGCTCTGTAAGTCTGGAGTGGGGTCCAGGCATCTGATTGTTTAACAAGAGCCCTAGAGGATTCTGATGACGATTAGCAAAGCATGGACCTTGAGTGTAGGTAGCAGCGTGGAAACAGATGTCCCTTGTCTCAGGCTGGCTGCACTCTGGAGAGTTCTGAAGAATTCCGGGCCAGGGCCCTTTGAGTCAGGAGCTGTCCCTCCCAATAGCCCAGGAAAGTCCACCTGGCCCCCCAAGTCCAGCCTCTGCAGGTACATGTGGTCCTCGTACAAGGGCTCCAGGCCTTGTGTCCGATCTATGCTGGAGGACAGTAGAGAAATAGGGCTCTTTTTATGTGGTCAGGACGTGACCCAGGTGGGTGGAGGGGAAGAGAAGGAGGCCACAGGGCTGTGAACCACTGAATAAGGGAAGTTTCACCTGAAAATAAAATGTCATGCACTAGTCTCACTGCCTTCCCTACCTTGGAAATTTCTAAACATTATACCTCTGTTTTGCACTGAGGGAGAGACTTAAGGATATATCAGTAGGAGAGAGAAAAGCAAGAAAGGCATGTGGAAATGAGGTGGGAGGGTGGCAGAAGGCAGCAAGGGGTGTGGAGGGCAAATATTCTTCTAGCAAATATATATATAGAGAGAAACAGGGTAGAGGTGGGATCCCAAGAAATTTAAAAGAGGCCTCAGGTAATTTACCTGTTCAAGGGAGAATGGTTGAGAGATTCAGTAGAGTCCTCCTGACTCTGTCAAACCTGCTGTCAAACCTGACTTTGTAAGTGATGCTTCAAACCCAGCCATGTTATGGGCTCCTCAATGTCACTAAGGCACTTTGATACCCTGGCTATGGTTCTTCCCCTGCCCCACATATCAGCCTAATTTCCATTGATCTGGGAAGGTTCACCCCTAAGCAAATACTCTACAGCCGACCCCAGGCAGAATGCCTTGGGAGGATACAGTGGAAACAGAACAAACGGCCTGCACTTGAGCTGCTCAGTCCTTTGGAACATACACATAGTGGCCGCAAATCTGAAGCATTTCAGTAACAGCAGGGGAGGCAACCCCACCCCCCTCCAAGAAAAAGTGCACATGGCATAAATATAAAGAAAGAAGCCATCAAGACTGACCTGCCAGTTTGGGGAAAGGCTTAGAGGAAGTAGAATTTGTTGTGGTTCAGGGAAGAAGCATGGAGTTCATCTGTGACCCAGCACCAACAAAGGTGCCCAGGTGGGACACTGCAAGGTGTGTTTGCCCTACAGGGAGCAGATAAGGCTGGAAAGTGTTGAACTGAAGGCCGCATTCCCCACAAAGTGCTGTGAACATCTAGACCTGTCCTCTTTGGCAAATGTTATAAAATGTTCTTTACGTATATCTCTGCTACCAATGGTGCATTTTTTAAAATGTCTTTTTTTTTTTAGTTTACTAAAAAAAAGTGACTTATTAGAAATGTAAACAATCTCTACATCTACTAATTGTTCCCAGGCATCAGCTTACTAAGTATAAGTTTAAATATAAAATAATGATGGAGTAGGCCAGGCACAGTGGCTCACTTCTATAATCCTAGCACTCTGGGAGGCTGAGGCAGCTAGATTGCCTGAATTTAGGAGTTTGAGATAAGCCTGTGCAACAGTGAGACCCCATCTTTAAAAATAGTCAGGCATTATGGTGGGCACCCATAGTCCCAGCTACTGGGAAGGCTAAAGCAAGAAGATCACTCGAGGTCAAGAGTTTGAGGTTGCTGTGAGCTGTGATGCCGTGGCACTCAACTGAGGGTGACAAAGTGAGACTCTGTCTCAAATAATAATAATAATAGACTGCTGTGTAGCTCATGTTGCTATCGACTGTGAATTCTGTGAATGGGTATGCGTGCGTGTGTGCAGACGTGAGCTCGTGTTAGGGCGGGGAGGAGGTTTTCTAAGTTTCGCATCCAATCCCAAGCAAAGCAGTATGTATTTTCTTGGGCAATTCATGTTGATTGTTAGAAAACACTGCCTCCTGTCTCCTGTCATACTGCCATAAACGGAAACTTCAATTCTTGGGAAAGTGCAGTGGATTCTACAGAAAGCTAACTGTCGCGTTTGTGCCTTTTCCAAGGAGACTGTTGGAGAGCCGTTCTATTTGCTGGTGACGACGCTGAACCAGAAAATTAACAAGGGTCCCGTGGATGTCATCACTTGCAAAGCCCTGTACACGCTTAACGAAGACTGGCTGTTGTGGCAGGTTCCGGAATTCAGTACTGTGGTATGTTTTCCAACAGGTCCCCAGCCCGTATCAGAAAGAAGTCTGGCTGGAAACCAGAGGGTGGGGGTGAAGGTGGGGACGGGTCATTTACAGCGAAAGGAAATCATTCCTACTGTGGGAGGCGCCGTACGCTTAGTTAATTAAAAACAGTAGTTGATAAAATATTAACACGTGTTCACATAATAGATTTTAATTACTTGGATTGGGGGAGAAAATATTGTAATGATGCCTGGGGTACTCATCAATTTCCAAAGATTTTAATATCAGGATTGCTTATAGCTTTCAGTGTCATCAAAGGAAATGCAAAGTGCTCCCTATTCAGCACTTATAATTGCAATCAGAATTTCTCAAATGGCTCGGCTCTGGGAAGACAATGTGTGAAGATATATTTCAACCAAATTGAGGCCGTCTTATTTTAGAACGATAGCACAAGACAAATTCCACCGCGTTCCCTGTGCAACAGGACGCCCTTCCTTTATTTCCATGGATTAGTTACAAATGTTTGGTGTCGTGCACTTAATGTACTGTGATCTCAGAGATATTTTTAGAGGAAGACTGTAAATCGCTACAGCAAGATGACTGGCTGGCTGGTGGAGGGTTTCACCCACTTGAGAACTTCCTTTTAACCCATCCCCACCCCACCCACCTACTACCCTTCCTAAAGAGAGACCAATTTAGGGCACATTCAGGAATCTTGGAGAGGGAGCCAAGCACAGAAAGTATCTCTAGAATTAGTTAGAGTTCTCTGTGCTTTTTTGTGAAGAGAGACTGGGGAAGAGATTGCTGTGTTTTGGTTTGGTCTTTAGCTTTGTGGGGACTCTGGGCTTCTCTACAATCTCATTAGAGGAGAAGGAGGAAAAGATTACAAGTGGGGCCTGGGAATTGCTCATTCAGGGAGCCAAGTCTCCTGTGGCTTTTCTCTGGATGGCGAGGACTGCAGTGTCATCCGGGAAGAATTCATTCCCTAATTGGAGAAGGCACCACATTTCTGTGGACCGTGTGATGGTTGTGTCCACTGGTGAGAGAAGAGTCCGTAGATCGGCTGTTTCAAGTTCTCAGTCACTGCCAGATGAGCTGGCACCACGCTCAACTGCCGTCCCTGAGGCAGGAAGCTGAGCTGAACGTTTCTCCGTGTTCTGACTTCTGTTGATGCGCCTGAGAGGCAGTGGAGTGGGGCACAGTAGTTCTCCAACTGCAGCAAGCATCAGAATCACCCAGAAAGCTTGCTGAACAGCAGCTGTTAGGCAGTGCCTACAGAGTTTCTGATTCACTAGGTCTGGGGTACGGCCTGAGAATTCACATTTCTAATCAGCTAATGCTGATTGAAACTACTAATGCTACTTAATGCTCGTTGGCATAGTGTTAAGAATGTGGGCGCTGGAGCCAGGCAGGTTTGAATCTTGCCTCTGCCACTGGTTAGCTGTGTGACACTGAGCAAGTTTCTAAACCTCATGTGAAAATGGAGATGATGACCCTGGTGCCTGCCCCTCTCAGGGGTGAGTCAGAATCTCTGGGGATAGAGCTCAGGTGTGATAGAGCGCAGAACCTCCATGGTTAGCCATCTCCCTACATTGATCGCCTCCTTAAATTGACCTAATTTTCACAGACCGCCCATGCACCACAGGTACACATCAGTACAGTTGGCCTCGTTCCTTATGTGGACCACACCTCCCTATGTCGACCAGTTTGGTATAGCCCCTTGGGTGGTCAACTTATCAAGGTTCTACTGTATGTTTTTTAAACTCTCCAGATAATTTGGTTGTGCATGCAACATGGAGAACACCCCTGGGTATTTTGGAGAATAAAAGATAAACTCGGCACCAAGGCCTGCTGACTCTCCTGCCACTGACCCTGGGTTTGACCTGTCTCCTGACCTGGGGGAAGAGGCTGTGGCCATGCTTTTACTCTTCTACCCTCCAAAGAAAAATATTTGCACAACCCTGTATTGAAGGGATAGGGAAATACAGGTTGGGGTGGGGAATCCAGCAGGTTTTTGGTTTTGTGAAAACATGGAACCCAAACCGGAAAGAGAGGGGAGGGATTGAATTAGGGCTGGGGAAGAGGAGGGGATGCCTGAGGCAATTTAGGAGCTCTGAGCCCTTTTCAATGCTTTACATCTGAACACTTTTTCTCCCTTTCATTTTGAAACATTATTTATTTCACAGTCAATTAAGACCATGTGTTTCTGATTTGTTAACACTCAACTCATCATCAAAATGTTACTTGATGTTGAAGAAATTCATGTCAACTCTCGAAATTTTTTTTTTTTCTTTATAGCCCCTGGGGAAAAGGGTAATGGAAAATGATGATTCGAGAAAATCCGCATACATCTTCTTTTTCAGATTGGAATTCGCCGGCAGATTTGAGACTAAGAACGGGATGAGCCCTGGCCTTAAAAAATGGTTTCTGATGTCTCTTGTGGGGTCTGTCCCCCCTCACCCCCTTTTGTGGGGGGTGATTATAGTAGAAGTTACAGAGAAGGTGCAGCTTTGGGTCCATGCTTAGGGGACAAAATGTTAACAGAAAGTCAATGTGAAAAATTTAAGCTTTTTCATTTCCTTTCCGGCAAGTTCCCCAGACTGAACCACCATATTTCTAATGTTCTGCCTTCCTCCCCTCCCTCCTCCCCTCTTCTTCCCTTCACTCCCCACCCCCACCTGCACATACAGCCAGTGGTTTCTAGTCTGGCTTCCCAAATTTGCCCGAGGTGGTTTCTGTGATCGAAAACTAAGGTGCAGTGAACGAACCGATTCTGTGTGTATGTCGGAGGAAAAGGGAGTGGGTGATTCTTTCCAGGAAAGTCTGAAAAAAAATCAAGAGCAGCCCCAGGAGCAACTTGAAATGACAGAGCCTGGGTGCCATGGCAGGGACACGTCTGACAAAACGGCCTGGAGCTGGTGTTTAGCTCAGTGCTCAGAAGAAGCCCAGCGCCTCATTTAACAACCTAAACGTTAGGTTCACACCTCTAAGATTAGGATGTGTTCTCCCTGAGGTGTGGGGTGTTTTCTAGAACATAAAGACATCCTGCCAATTTCTCATACATGAAATCATTATACTAACAAATGGGCTCCAAGAAGTAATATTTTGTTGTTTGCCTCTTGGGAGGAAAATGCCTCTTTCTTCAAATCTAAGCAAAGACCCCCAGAGCCCTACTTAAACCATCCTTCTCTATCAGGCAGGGATTCATCAGTGAGGCAGACAACCCTGATCGTAGCCTCCTCTGCCTTGGCGTTAGCATGAGAGAGGTTGCATGGTCTTCCTCATGTGTCCAGGGATTCAAGTGAGATAGCTAGAAAGAGTGTTACTAGACAAAGAGGGTCCAGCCATCTGTCACTGTCAGCCGGTATGCAGAGATGGGGACAGGTCTACCAAACTTTATCAGAAGGCCAGAAATTCTGGAGACCAGTGAGAGTAGCCTCTCCAGACTGTTCTTTTCTTCCATTTCCAAAGCCACGGTTTTTTGTTTGTTTTTTATACAGAGTCTCACTATGTCACCCTCAGTAGAATGCCGTGGTGTCACAGCTCACAGCAACCTCAAACTCTTGAGCTTAAGCGATTCTCTTGCCTCAGCCTCCCAAGTAGCTGGGACTACAGACGTCCACCACAATGCCCAGCTATTTTTTGGTTGCAGTTGTCATTGTTGTTTAGCTGGTCTAGGCTGGGTTTGAACCTGCTAGCCTTGGTGCATGTGGCCGGCACTGTAACCACCGTGCTACAGGCACTGAGCCACAAGCCACAGTTTTATATGTAAAAGTTCAAAGCAAAAACCATGTTAACCCTTATCTTAAACAGCAATCATCGGCATAACCCATGACCCCAAACATTTCTAATTCAAAAGTTAATCTCCCAAATCAACAGCCCCAAACTACTCAAGATACACACTTGTAGATTATAACTGAATTTACAAAACAAGAAGAAGGGGAGACTTGAGGTGGAGGTCACATGGGACCGAAACCAGCCTGACCAGCGGTGTCATCTCAGCCCTGGCCTGACTGACTCCATCTTGTTCTCACTACTTGTGCTCTCAGGGAAATAAGACCTATTGCTCTACTGTTTTGATTTCCCCTTTGCAAAATTTTGAACAAGTTTGATTTTGTTGACAGAGAATCTCAGGCCTTTGCTCAGCTTAACACCGTGTCAAGAACAGGAGCAGATCACCCAAAACTTTGGGGGAGCTAGTGAAGGCTTGGGGAGCTCAATTCCAGGAAATTGTACCACATGAAAGAACAGACGTTTGCTTCACTTTCAGGAGAAGATGAGGAAAAAAAGCAATAACTCATGGCGGGCACACTGAATTAGCAAGAGAAGGTTGACTTGTAATCAGAGCTCAGCGCGAGATGGTTTTTTGAACTCTTAAACACAGAAAATGAGTTTGCCAATCTGCTGTATCCGAGAGATAGCATCTTGGCACCCGGGGAAACAGTGTTCCGACAAGCGGATTATTGCCCTCCTTTCTCATATCTGTAAAGAAAGTCTTTAAGATTATTAGAAATTCTTGGGGGAAAAAAAACACAGGTGCATGCCTGCAGAAATATTAATGCCTCCATTATGATTTATTGAAGATTTATGCCGGCCCACGCTCGCCTGTCTCTTTCCCCAGTGGTTACCATTTGGGGACAATCATGTTTAATAAAGCTTTTCATATATAACAGAGCCCTGGGGGTGTCTAGTAGGAATTTCTGGTGCGTCTGCTTTCTTTAACGGTGCTCTCCCTACCACACCTCGCTTCCTTTGGTTCCATTGAGAGCCAATGGGTCTTCTTCCTGGCAGAAGATCCATTATCCCCACAGTTAAACAACCCACGGTCCCGATTAAGTCATTCTTTGGTACTTCAATTACATCCCATTGTTCATTAAATCCTGATGTTTGCACTTCAGCAATCTTGTTTTTAATACTCCTAGCATTTGTGGGGAAACAGTGAAGTTAATTAACAATTCTCCAGCTTTCTTTTTTTCTTTTCCTCTCTACCATAGTACAAATCATTTCCATTATGACTTGCAATAATGCTGAAACCATTACCAACTTCATAGCTAGTGTTCTGAGCTTCCTGATCACAGACTGAAACCATTTGTTATAATCATTTTAGGTAAGTCGTTCCCTCGTTGACGGCAAACCCATGGAAAATGAAAAATTAACATTTCATGGGGGTTTTTAATGACTTCCCTCTTCAGACCCTTTCTTCTCACGCCTATAATCTTGGAATTAGACACTAATTTAGTTATCTAAATAGAAAAAGTATTTAATTTTCTCCTTTATGGCTCAAATGTGACTTTATTATTTCACTGTTAGGGTCCTTATGTATATTGGCACCTCTCAGAGAATGGTAACTTTTATCGCAAATCATGGTGGAAATAGAAATCATTTGCTCGATTTGTCTTTTTGGCATTGTCAAAGGCATCATTCCATTTGAGGGGATGGTCATCTAGTGCGCTAATAAGATGGCCTGCCTGCCTGTTTCTAGAAAATTTTGTGGAACATACCTGTGCCCGTTCATTTCCTTACTGTCTGGAGCTGCTATCCTGTTAACCTAATGGAGTTGAATAGTTGCAACAGAGACCATGTGGGCCTCAGAGACTTGAATACTTCCTATGTGGCCCTTTGCAGAAAGTTCACTGGCCTTTAATCTAGAACAAGAATAGAGAACGAGGAGGAGAGTCCTTCCTCCTACCAACCCAAAAAAGGATTGTGGCCTCTTTCCTTCCTGGGACGGCAATGGAGATGCCATACCACTGTCCGCAAATGTGAAACTCCTGGGGCTTTTTGCCAAAAGCAAAAACAACAACAACAGAAAGAATGAAAATACTGAAATCAATCATTTTAGGCTACATCAGACAGTTCTCCCTGGATTCGAAGATTGACAAATGTTAGGAAATGCTAATAAGTATTGGAAAATGAGTGACAGAAATTTAAATGGGAGGAATTTCTCTCCAGGAACTTTTTCTCTTCACAATGGAAATGGCTCATCCCTGTCCTCTGCCCCCACTTTTTTGTTGTTATTGTTGTTGTTGCAGTTTTGGGCTGGGGCTGAGTTTGAACCCACCACCTCTGGCATATGGGGCCAGCACCCCACTTCTTGAGCCACAGGTGCCACCCCCCACTTTCTGTTAAAGGAGCAAAGTCCCTTGATTCAGGAGGCTGTGGGCTATTGCTTTTTTTGGTAGGAGAAGAGGAATGAGGGAGGTGGGGCTGGGGGGGCTGGGGCCAGGCAAGCACAGCTCAGAGGGGACATCAAACAGGATGTCCCAGGCTGCTGACTTCAGCTTGGAAAAAACCTTGGCTCACAGCTTCCCTGAGATTGCACTCTTAACTCTGGCCTCAAACTGCTTTTATAAATTTTTTTTTTTTTAGACTGAGTTTTTCATTCTGTGGCCCTGGGTAGAGTGCAGTGGCATCATAGCTCACAGTAACCTCAAAATCTTGGGCTTGAGCAATCTTCCTGCCTCAGTTTTCCTAGTGGCTGGGACTATAGATGCCCATCTCTCTGCCTGGCTAGTTTTTCTGCTTTTAGCAGAGACAGGTCTTGCTCTTGCTCTGGCTGGTCTCGAATCCTGCGCTCCAGCAATCTACCCTCCTTGCTCAGCCTCCCAGAGTGCACAGGCATAAGCCACCACACCTGGCCTCTACCGAACCTCTGAAACTGATTTTCCTTCTTTTTTTCCTTCCCTCTCTCTCTCTTTAATTCAGTTTGATATGAGAACCAGAATTTTTTCTTGACTTTCATTTGGCTCTGAAATAAAATTAGAAATACATTTTATAGGTTTTATTTAATGAAAGCAATTATTGCTCCAAGGCCTTTTATGAGAAAGTTGCTGGTTTGTAATAAATTCTTTTATGATTACTTTCTAGGCATTATAAGGTCTTTCAGGAAGGATGCCGTAGCCTCCTTGCCCTTCCTAGCCAAGAACGGAGCTGAGGAGCAAATGAGGCAGGGGGAGCTTCCTCCCACATGGGAAAAGGCCTGTTCTCTCCCCTTGATTCATCCTCCCAGACCTCTGCAGCCCTATTTTTTCTGCCTCCTAAATACCTGGCAGGTTGATGGGTAAAACCACTGGCAAAATGGGAATGTGACTGTGTGGCCCTGAGCTGAGTAGTCCACACAGATGAGGGAGGGTTTGGAGCTGGATGGTCTTGGGTTTGGATCTGGGCTCAGCCACTTTCCCAGCTAGCTTACTGTGTGACCTTGGGCAAATCAGTCACCCTCTCTGAGCCTGTTTCCTCATCTGTTATGAAGTTAGAGAATAATATATATAACATGTCTAGCCCTCTGGCACAGATTAGGTGCTTATTTGTATAATAGTTTTCTTCTTGGAGCTGTTTTCTTAGTCACTTGGAAGGTCTATGAAGCAGGCAATGTCTTCTCTGCATTCTTTTTGGCTGGTTATATATTGATCATAGGTGATGCAAGGGAGTTGATTAGCTGACTCCATCATCATGAAAAGCATTGTTTAAGTGCTTGTGTGCAAATGTTCTTATTAAAAATGTTATGTGGCTCGGTGCCTGTGGCTCAAGTGGCTAAGGCACCAGCCACATACACCTAAGGTGGTGGGTTCGAATCCAGCCCAGGCCTACCAAGCAACAATGATGGCTACAACCAAAAAATAGCCAGGCATTGTGGTGGGCGCCTATGGTCCCAGCTACTTGGGAGGCAGAGGCAGGAGACTCGCTTGAGCCCAGGCGTTGGAGGTTCCTGTGAGCTGTGATACCTCAGCACTCTACCCAGGGGGACAGCTTGAGGCTCTGTTTCAAAAAAAAAAAAAAATGTTATGTATTGGCTGGGCACTGTGGCTCATGCCTGTGATCCCAGCATTCTGGGAAGCCAAGGCAGAAGGATTGAGCTCAGGAGTTGGAGACCAGTCTGAGCAAGAGCGAGACCCCATCTCTACTAAAAATAGAAAAATTAGCCAAGTATTATGGCAGGCACCTGTAGTCCCAGCTACCTGAGAGGCTGAGGCAGGAGAATTGCTTGAACCTGTGAGCTAGCCTGATGTCACTGTACACTAGCTAAGGGCAACAGAATAAGACTCAGTCTCAAAAAAAAAAAAAAAAATTACATATTTATAACTCTGTAACTGGGCATTTGCAACCTGCAACAGACAATATCCCACTTCTGGATGAATGTGAAGAGATGATGAAGATGAAGATGAACAGTGACCCCGCAGAGGCTAGCTGGTGAAAAAGGTCCTACAAAAAGACCGGGCCCTTCTAGCCTGGCACGCTCCCTGAGGCCTTCTAGTCATGGTAATAGGCATAGTTCCCAAATCCATCAGGAAGCGATTCATCTGCACAGAACAAGGACCCAAGAAATCTGAGGCTCACGCAACAGAGCAGCTTATTTCCCTCCCTGATATGTCCCAGGGTGGGCAGTGCAGGCCTGGTGGGCAGCTCCTTGTCAGAGCCTGAGTGCCTGCTCGCTCCCGTGTCCTTGCACTTCCAGCCAGCAAGACATAAGCAAGGCTGCAGAAAAGGGAACAGAGTGTCACCAGCTGTCTTTTACAGAAGTTTCCCAGAGGCTGCCACAAAACACATCCCTTTAATGCCATTAGCCAAGGCCTAGTTACCTGGCCACACCCAGCAGTAGCTGTGGCTGGGAAATGTCATCTTTATTCTGGGTGAACATCACCTAGATAAAAATGTCTGTGGGTGGCCCCTGCGTGCTCTGTGTTCAGTCGGTTCTGTGGGGTTCAATGCCAAATTAGGGGAAGGGGATCGAGCCTGTGTCTGTGTCCCAGCTGTGTCCTCTGAGAGTACTGACTGAGACCCTCAGGCAGAGGGGACTGTCCTTGGGAGGGCTGTCACCTTGACTGGCTTTTGGCTTTGCAGTTAAGAGACACATCCTGGTTAGGACCTCTAATAACTCTGTGGTCTGGGGCCGATTTCTAAACCACACTGGGTCTCAGTTTCCTCATCTGTTAAATGAGGCTAATAACAGTACTTACTTCCTAGAGCAGTTGCGAAGATTAAATCAAATTGTGAATTCATTCTCAGCACATGCTAAGTGTTCAGAGAGTGCTGTTACTGGGAATGTAAAGCAGAGTTCTCTTCACCATTTTTGTCTATAAACAGTACAGGGTTCCTCTCTCTGATGCCAGTGGGTGCTTTTGGAAAAGCAAGCATGGTGCTCCTCCCATCCACCAAAGAATATGAGGTTCTTTTTTTCTTTTTTTTGAGACAGAAGCTCATTCTGTCTAGGTAGAGTGTTGTGACGTCATAGCTCACAGCAACCTCAAATTCCTGGGCTCACGTGATCCTCTTGTCTCAGCCTCCTGAGTAGCTGGGACTCCAGGCACCCACCACAATGCCTGGATAATTTCTTTATTTTTAGTAGAGACGGGGTCTTGCCTTTGCTCAGGCTGGTCTCAAACTCCTGAGCTCAGGCAATCTACCTGCCTCAGCCTCCCAGAGGGCTGGGATTACAGGTGTGAGCCACGGCGCCTGACCAAGAAAGTAGGGTTCTTTCTCTAGCCATTCTGACCTGGTCGCCTGAGAAAAGATTGAAGCTTGCCGCTCCCTGGTCTAATGAGAGGCAGGAAACCAAGTGTCTTCATGGTCCAGTAGCCTCCCTCGTGTGCTGTAGCTCCTTTCTAGACTCAAATGTCCCTTCCTCTGTGCAGCCCTCCCTGATTTCTCTCCTTTTGACAACTCCCCTCCAAGCTAGAGGTGATTTCTCTGAACCCATAAAACACTCCATCTATACCTCTCGTCTTCTGCCTGGCATTGGAATGGGCTGTGTATGTCCCACAGTTCTCCTACTAGTCTGCTCCTACTTTGACGCTGTCAGCAGCGAGAGAAAACTGGGCTAATGGTGCCTTAATAGTAAGAGTGTGGAATTTGCATCTCAGAGCAGAAAGTTTGGAGTTTAGGAGTGCTAAGGCTGGGCTATCCACTTAGTGGTGTCAGAACTCTGGTCACCATCTCCTATCCCTCTTGGCCCTGCCCTCCTAGTCACAGGAAGTCTCCTGCCATAGCTCTAAGAATTTCTGTCCCTTTTGTTGGGGTTGAAACCTTCCCTTTTATGTGGTGTTGGCCAGAGATGGATTACGTGCCCAGTCTCTGGTGAAGGAGAGGGGAGCTGCCACCTGTCATTTTTTCTAACCTAGGCTGGGCCCAACTGCTGCTGATACCTGGCTTTTCTTAGCAAAGGAGGAGGGCTATTAGTGGGACAACCACCCAGATCTGGGGCCCTAGTGTTGCTGACACTTTTATTGCCAAAGAGATAGGGAGAGCCAGAGAATTTCTTCTTAACAGAAGGGCAGATTTGGGGGAAAGAGACTAGTGTACATTTTAGAGGAATTTAGCCTTTTGTGGTTATTTAGCCACTGCACAGACTTAGGCCTTGCTTCCTTTATAAAACATTTCCATGCCTTGAAAAGCAGGATTGTCAAGTATTTAAGAACACAGAGCTGGAGTGGCTTAATTCTATCATCTTCTTCCTGGGTTACCTTGTGCCATTTACTTAACCTCTCTGTGCCTCAGTGTCTCCCTCTGTAAAATGGGAATAACGAAAGAACCCACCTCGTAGGGTCGTTTCTGAAATGATAGCTACTAATATGTCATTTAAAACAGTGCTCGGCATATAGTACGTGTGACGTATTCCTTAATTCGTTGGTATTACATGTTGTTGGTGATCCTGTTGCTCCTTTGAGATAGCAACAATGAGAATTCCAAGGCTCAGACAAGTTAGATGTCTTGGCCACACTCCCACAGCTGAGAAGCAGCAGAGAACCGGACAGTCCAGGTGGTTTGATACTGCAGGCCTGGTGCCCTCCTACCTCCCTATTCAGAGTTCTCTGAACACCTCCTGAAGGGGATAGTTACACCTGACCGCTGATTATTGTTTCCCAGGTGACGCTTTTGTCTCCCAAACGTTCGAATTATCTGAGAACAAGGACTGTGGCACCAAGGAGAGGGTCAGAGAAGATTCTAGTGAAATGGGCTTTGAAGGAGGTGGAGGTTAGGAAAGATGGTGTTTTCACTGGGGAATCTCCCCCACGGGAGGCGGTGGCTCAAGGCAGACCCCATGTGTGATGTCACAGTCAGGAAAGATAGGGCCTGCACCCCCCCATCCCTCAGCAGAGGCCCCTGAGTGCTTTGGGGGTGGGATGGGGCCAGGGAAACTAGGAGGCAGACACTGAGAGCCCCCACTCTGCTGACACCTCAGGAAACTGCCGTATGAGTGCTAAGTCTTAGGAGCATAAAAAATGCACACAAATCAATTTGTGTCTGAATTTACTCTCGGAATTCCCTGTGGACTCTGTCAAATGCCGTTTTTACCTCTTTTCCACCCATCTAGCTGTGGAGGCCCTGGCAGATTTACGTGATTTTACATCCAGTTAAGTTTTCTTTTTATTGTTTTGGTTATGTTTTATTTATTGCCTATAAAGAGGTGTTTTTGTTAAAGACAATAGTGCCCTTTAGGTAGTAACAGAATAGTATTTCACAGATACCTATAAACAAGCTGGGATTGCTGGAGCTCTGATTAAAAGCTGCTTGCCATCCCTCTTTAGCTCTGGAGACCTCTGGGAAATAGCGTAACTGCAATTACTCCCCACCGCGAGGGAACCAACTCGTAGAGAAATATGGCGAGACCCACACAGACTAGGAGGCAGGTCCAGGACTGGCACTCAGCCCCCTGCCCCTCTAGGGGCTGGTGGCCATCTAGTTTAGGGTGTTGTTTGTACCCTGGTCTAGGTCAGGGTTCTTGGAGGCCAAGAGGCTTCCTAGCTGTAGGTGGGACCCCGATTAGCCGGGAGAGCCAGGGTGGTGAGAGGGGAGACAAAGTAGCTAAAAGGATCTTGGCACCAGCTCTGCAGTTAAATGAATCTGGCCTCAGCTCCTAGCTCTGCCACATACTAGCTGTGCCCCTAGAGCAAGCTGCTTTGGGCCCAGTTCCCTTACTCTAGAGCAGGGATGATAGTAGTAAAATAGCCTCCTTCACCTGGACATTGGGAGGATTAACAGAAGTATGTCTTGAAATACATTTGGCAGAGAATCTGGCCCCAGAGGTAAACATCTCTATAGCCCTGGTGCGGTGCCTCACGCCTGTAATCCTAGCACTCTGGGAGGCTGAGGCAGGTGGATTGCTTGAGGTCAAGAGTTCAAGACCAACCTGAGCAAGAGCAAGACCCCATCTCTACTAAAAATAGAGCTGGGATTGTGGCAGTTACCCGTAGTCCCTCTACTAGCTGGGATTGTGGTGGCTACCCGTAGTCCCAGCTACTTGGGAGGCTGAGGCAAGAGAATCACTTTAACCTAAGAGTTTGAGGTTGCTGTGAGCTATGACACCACAGCACACTACCCAGGGTGACAGGGTGAGACTCTATCTCAAAATAAAAAGTTTGTAGGGCAGGGAGGCAAGGGAGGAGACTCAGACCCAGGTTCTCCCACTGGCTCCTTATAGATGGCCTGCCCAGCGGCCCTGCCTTCTCTCCTTTTGGTTTTTCTTTGTGAGTAGACAGGCATGTGAACTCCTTCCTAGCCCGTGGCTGGTCCAGATGGCTAGTGGTCCAGACTGAGCGCCTTCACGGGAGCAGCTCCTCCAGGAAGGGGACTTGCACAGGCCAGACTGAAGTCACAGGCTTAACCTCAGAGTCCCAATCCTATTGATGGAGGTTTTTAACCATTTGTTTAGAACTAGACCAAAGCTTACTGTTTAGTAATAAGAAACGAGATGGTAAGGGCGAGAGTTAAAGGCATGTGTCTGAGCCCTCTTGCACTGTTAGAACAAAATAACCATAAACTGGGGCACATTTCTCACAGTTCTGGAGGCTGGAAAGTCCATGATCAAGATTCGGTGTGTGTGGGCCAGGGGCATAGTGGCTCACGCCTATAATCCTAGCACCCTGGGAGGCTGAGGTGGGTAGATTGCTTGAGCTCAGGAGTTGGAGACCAGCCTGAGCAAGAGCAAAACTCTGTCTCTACTAAAAATAGAAAAATAAGCAGGCATGGTGGTGGGCACCTGTGGTCCCAGCTACACAGGAGGTTGAGGCAGGAGGATCACATGACTCATGAGTTTGAAGTTGCTGTGAGCTATGATGCCATAGCACTCTACCAAGGGCAGAGACTAAAAAAAAAAAAAACCCCAAAGATTTGGTTTCTTACAGATGGTGCCTTTCTGTTGTGTCCTCATATGGTGGAAGGGCCAAGGCAGCTCAGCAGGGGGAGGGGAAGAACACTCTTAAAAAGGCACTAATCCTGGCTTGGTGCCTATGGCTCAAGCGGCTAAAGCGCCAGCCACATACACCTGAGCTGGCGGGTTTGAATCCAGCCCGGGCCTGCCAAACAACAATGACAGCTGCAACCAAAAAATAGCTGGGCATTGTGGTGGGTGCCTGTAGTCCCAGCTACTTGGGAGGCAGAGGCAGGAGAATCACTTGAGCCCAGGAATTGGAGGTTGCTGTGAGCTGTGATGCCACGGCACTCTACCCAGGGCAACAACTTGAGGCTCTATCTCAAAAAAAAAAAAAAAAAAAGGCACTGATCCTGTCAAGCTATAGTGACCCAATCACCTCTTAAAAGGCCCTTCCGCCACATACCATGCCCTTGGGGTTCAGGATTTCAAGCATGACATGACTGTGGGGGCACCCAGATATTCAGCTTAAAGAGAAGATAGACCCTTGAGAGCCTTCCCGATGGTCCAGGATAAGTCTCCCAGGGTTCATCTTTCATAGGAGACCAGTGCTGCTCTTCCCAGTTGGCAAGTAAGACACTGAGATACAGAGAGGTTATACAGCTAGTTAGCAATGGACTGATGGGCCACCCAGCTGGTTTGTATTGGGCTTAGAGCCAAGATCCTGCCTGATTCCACTTGCTGGCAGCTTCCTCCCCACTGACTGAGACACTGAGCATGGAGTCCATGTCCTGGCTGTTCAGTCTGGGCCAAATCTCTGTCTCCAAATGAACACGTACTAACAATAGTCATAATTATCACAAGTTATTATTACCGTATTGTCATCAGCCCTTCCCAGCACCCTGGCCCTGTGCTCAGCTTTCAAAGGCATTATCTCACTCAATCCCCAGAACAACACTAGAAGGCAGGTTATCATCATTACACCCATTTAAAAGTTGAGTTAATCTTAAAGGTCCCCATTTTCCATATTGTTAATATTTTCATTTCTAAACATTCCCATTACTTGATCATTTTGCATTCCTTCTAAGCCAGGCTCAAAACCATTAAATAAGCATGCATTTCATACCATACCCAAGTCCCTCTGAGTCCCCGAATACCAAGGTACCTTAGAATCTAAAACACACATTGTGCTGTTTACAATAGACTCTTAGCTCTTCCCTGAATCAACTCCCCTAAGGATCTGTAGTAAGTAAAACTTTGTATTTGTTCTTAGACAAAGTAAACTTGAAATTACTTTTCCCCTCATTTTGAAACATCCCCTAGCTCTTTTGATTTACACCAAGGCCTTACTTCCCTGTTAGTCTGATTCTGAAGTTTTGCTGCACTGGGGAAATGTGAACTGACAAAATGTTAAGTAATGGTGCTGAAATGCAAAGTAATTAATGCAAGAATCATAATACAGGGTGGGGATCTCAGTGTTTTAATGAGGGCTCAGAAACTGGCTGACTGACGACGTTGAGAGTGGAGATAGATGTTACTGTAATTAATGCTGCATATTAAGAAGTGACCTCTTCAGCGCGATCAATACAGGCACCTCATAACCTTTCCTGTCACCTGGAACTTCACTTCTGGGACTTTGTGGTCCGGCTAATAAAAAAGATAATCACCAGTCAGCCCTCCTCTCCTGTGGAATTTTTTTTTTTTAAGATGAAATTAGAAATCACCGTTTTTAGAATATTTATGTGTACATGTATTTTGCTCTCAGATATATTTATTCAAGGCGTGCTCTATAATGAGAGTTTTAACGTTCTGTTTTCCTTTCCATTATCCCTGAAAAACAATGAATTATGGAGAAAAGATGAAAGTAGTATAATGCGACACGGTGTTTGCTAATGCACTGTCAGAGGTGTTCGTGGGTCTCGCCAAGGTTTGTGTCTTTTATGAGTGCCTTTCTGATCGCAATTATCTAATCGACTCGGAAACCTGTTTATATTCTTGCAGGCATTAAACATCGTCTTTGAGAAAATCCCAGAAAACGAGAGTGCAGATGTCTGTCGGAATATTTCCGTCAATGTTCTTGACTGTGATACCATAGGCCAAGCCAAAGAAAAGATTTTCCAAGCATTCTTAAGCAAAAATGGCTCCCCTTACGGACTTCAGCTCAATGAAATTGGTCTTGGTAAGGCAATGGGGGAGCAAATGGTCCCAACCCCCTAAGAATCCCCTCTCTCCCTTCCCTCCCCATCCTCAATGGCTTCTTTTTGGTGAAGCTTAAATGGCTGGCTTGTTCCCCCAGGACACCTGTCTAGACTGCTTTGCTTCCTCATAAGCATCACAATTCTTCCTGGGAAGCATAATCCTTCCAAAGATGCCACTTCCTAAATATTGTGCTTGTAAATCAGATGCATGAGATTGCTGAACCCTAAGACCCAATAGAGTCGCCCTGCATCAAGACATACAGAAAGGTGTAAACGGCCAACCTTCTGTGCATGTTGCATCTCATGTTGGCGTTTGATTTGTTTGTTGTGATACTGAGCGTGTCATTAGTGGGTGGCTCAGACTCTGGGTGTTAACTCCAGCCTGCTAGAAAGGTCATCTTCCTCTCTGTTAATCGCCTCCTGCATTAAGTGTCTGCTCTGTCCTCCCCCCAGCACAGCAGCAACTGCTGTGAACTGGTCTTCGGGCTCCATTGGCGGGCTACAAAGGACAACACACATGTGAGCCAGCCAGCGGGGCTCCACTTCACTCAAAAGCTCATCAACATTTTAAAGTTGAGCTCCATGCAGCCTTCCTGGGAGACTGTTGTGGGATTTTATAGCAGATAATGGGAAAGAAAGAAGAGTAAAATCGAAGCAGTGACAGTGTGGCAAGTTCCCCCCACCCGCCTTGTACAGTTGTAGGCAATTAAAATTCTCCCACTCGGCCCTCCCAGTCAAACCTCTTGTTAAAAGCCATGGAGAAAAACCTGGGAAGTCTAAGTGAGGCCATGTGGATGTACAGCGGTGTCATGACCTGACTTCAAAGACAGCAGGGCCACTGAGCGCCTCTCTTCTGCCTCTCTTCCTCTTCCTTCTGTTGGCAGCGTGAAGACCATTTTAGCTCATTTGGTTAGATGCAAGGTCAGAGCGGCAGCCCCAGCCAGGAAACCACAACTGACCCTAGACCATCAACTTCCTTGCCCTGAGAGCACGTCTTGCAAATGTGTGGCTTGGCCTCCAAAGGCCATGGGCACACCTTGCCCAATAGTCACAGGGAGAAGAGCCTCCATCCTTCGGCTGACGAGTCAGTAGTAGCGTCCTCGCCCGTTTCCTGGGTTTGTGCCAATCATGTGTCCCTTGCCTCCTGAAGTAGGAAGGCAGGGAGCAGGACAAGCAGGTGGCCGCGCGTCATGGTCTGACAGCAGAGAAAGACACAGCCTGTCGGCCTTGTCAGTCCTCTGTGTGCCTGTAGATGTCCCAAGGTACCCCCAAGCTGGTTGGGAAACAAAGGCACACCCTTAGGAACCATCTGTGAAATTGTACTGAAATCTAATACGACAGGCAGCTCTGCTCAGAGCTCTGGTAGCAGAGGCTCCCAAACTCAGACACCTAGGTGGGGCAGAAAAGACATCAGGAAGGGGCGTCTGCTGCAGAAAGTGGTGGGGCCTCACTTACCTGGGAAAGGACTTGCCTTCTAAGAGGGCAGTGGCTGCCACTCAGCTTCAGCCGATGGTTGTCAGGCCGGCTGTAGGGTCAGTGTTACCAGATAGTCGGATTTTTTTGACAAGAAAAATGAGACATCCAAAATATATATATATATATATATTTGTGACAGAGTCTCACTCTGTTGCCCCAGACTAGAGTGCTATGGTGTCAGAGCTCACAGCAACCTCTAACTCCTGGGCTCAAGCGATCCTCTTGCCTCAGCCTTCCTGAGTAGCTGGGACTACAGGCATTCGCCCAGCGAGTCTAGCTAGTGAGACAAATAGAAAAACTAGTCAGCTTTCATGGTGAGCACCTGTAGTCCCAGCTACTTGGGAGGCTGAGGCAAGAGGATCACTTGAGCTCAAGAGTTTGAGGTGACTCAATGGGGGGACACCATGGGAGCAAGAAAGTGAGGCTGTCCCAAAACAAAAACAAAAACCCAGTAAGTAATAAAACACTGTAGGTTCCAAAAATAAATAAATAGCTCACACATTTGGGGCCCACATTCTGACCCCAGGCACAAGTCGGCAATTAGCCAGAAAGTTAGCACCCCGTGGTGCGTTAGCACCCAGTGCCTGCCCCCACGGGAGCCCACAGAAGATTGTTCATGTTTAGCTCTGCTTGTGAACACGTGCACGCATGTGGCTGAGGACACAGATTTGCTTCTAGAAGTTTTTGAAGAGCATAGTCCCTCAGAGGATCCCTGATTGGTCTTCAGTGACTTCACTTCCAGGCTTAGCCTCCGTAAAAGCTTAGAGTAAAAGCCTCAAGGAAAAGTGATTTTAAACATCAGAGCCCTGGCCAGGTACTCACGCCTGTTGTCCCAGACCAGGAGGTCGAGGCTGCACTGAGCTGTGGTCATGTGGCTGCGCTCCAGCCTGGGCAATAGAGCAAGACCGTGTCTCCTAAAAAAAAAAAATCGGATCCCTAAACAAAGAACAAAACTCAGGCTACCAGCCTGCTCTCTCTACACCTAAAAACAGAGATTCACCACTTCATTCACATTTTATTTATTTATAAATAACACTTGTGAAAGCTAGCAGGGTAGCATTTGAAATTTCTCATTGTGATGCCAGAAACAAAACAAAACTCACCCGCACCCTCTCCCCACCAGAGCTGCAAGTGGGCACACGACAAAAAGAACTTCTGGACATTGACAGTTCCTCCGTGATCCTGGAAGATGGAATAACCAAGCTGAATACCATTGGCCACTATGAGGTAAGAGCAGGGCCTGGCCCCAGGGCCTCCTCCCATAGCCCCAATCCTGTTTAGATAATTTCCAGGACAAAGGAAATCCTCTTGATCAGGACTCTTAGCCATTTTCCGTAATAATTCTCAGATTGCTTGTTTCACTTTTCTCTGGTTGCCTGTTCAGAGGAGCCATGGTGTGCCTGTCACTGTTCCCCTCTCAGAAGGCTGTGATTTTCATATCACTTGAACACGCCATCCTGAATTTCAGGTCGTGAGCTCTGCCTACAGGGACTTCTCAGGCTCTGTGGAGAAGCCAGCCTGTTGCAGAGAAAAGGGGGCTGGCGAGAAGAGGTGATGCAGGCCCTGCTGGGCCTGGTCAGCCTCTTTGGGAGCCTGGGTGTTCCCAGAGAAGAGTTGTTCTTTAGTTTGCGCTGGGGGTCAAGTGCATTGGTGCTGCACAAGCCCCTAGAAGCGCAAAGCCTCCTCTCAGTCCTCAGTGTTTAAACCTCAGAACCTTGTGTGCAGAGTCCTGTTTTCTGAAGTTCTAAATTTCCTGTTTGTTCTCGGCTTCAGCAATACTTCCTTTGGCCCCTTGACCCATATGTGGGTTGAATGCTGAGGTCAGTGAGATGCAAACACCACTTCTCAGAGACCCAGTACCTGAAAGGCCTGCATGTAACAGGACAGGAGACAGGCAGGTTCCTGAACCCACCTGGCGACTGGGATTCATGCATTCAGCAGTATTATCCAGATCTTTGAAGATCCTCTCTGTGCTAAGAGCTGGGACTGCAGAGATTTGGAACAGAGACCAGGTCCCATCCTCACAAAGCCCACAACCCTGGGAGGGGTGGAAAGAGGGAAAAAGGGATGAGGAAAGAGGCAACACTTTATGGTGACACAGTGCTATAGCTTGGAGCATCTGGGAAGACTTCCTGGAGGAGGTTATCGCTGACTGACTGAGTTCTAAAGAATGAAGAGGACTGGGCCAGGTTGGGATAGGAGGGCAGGGCATCAGCAGGGAAGGGAGAATGTGCACATCCTTCAACAGAATGGCTTGTAGATTGGCCAAAACCTGAGCGAACCAGGGGCAAAGGTGGTGTGGAGTGGAGTGAGAGAGAGTGGAGCACTTATTTTGTGCCAGGTGCTGTTTTCAGCTTTCCCTGTATTTTGGCTCCTTCTGTCCTATAGCAGTCCTATGAGGAAGGTACTATTATTAACCCCCCTTTCTGGATGGGTACACGAAGGCTCAGGGAGATTTAGTGACAGCCAGTCAGCCGCAGAGCCAGGTCCGGATCCAGGGAGTTGGCTGTGGGGTCCGTGGCTGAGCCAGCACGTGCCGCAGCCTCTTGCAGAGAAGAAGGGGGCGGCAAGAAGGGGGTGACACAAGCCCCGCAGGACCTGGCCACCCTCTTCCGGTGTTTGGATGTCACCAGAAACAGGGGAGGAGCCGTTGGAAGGCTGTACACAGGGAGGTTTGTGTTTCAGACAATGGCTGTGGCTGTGTGTAGAGCATAGAAGTGAGGAGTGCACCCCTGGAAACAGGGAGCCCCTCAGGGGCTGGTGAAGAACTTCAGGTGAGGACTGGTGCTGTCTAAACCCAACACAGCCACTCTGAAGATGGAGATGTGTGAGTGGATTCAGCGTCGCCCTGGAGTGGACACTACAAGCTATGCAGACGGGATTGATGCTGGGGCAGGGGGGGCTCAGCGGTGGCACTCGGGACTGGCTGGGCAGGTGCAGGTGTGTGGATACTTTTCCAGAGCTGAAGAAGCCAGGACCCTGAGGGAGGATGCCCCTCCTGACTCCCACAGCTGGAAAGGCCAGGGAGACAGGTCTGCACCAGGAAGGACTTAGAACTCTGCCAGGCAGGCTGGGCGAGGTGGCTTATGCCTGTATGCCAGCACTCTGGGCGGCTGAGGCTGAGGCAGGAGGATTGCCTGAGCTCAAGAGTTTGAGACCAGAGCAAGAGCAAGACCCCGTCTCTTTTAAAAATAGAAAAACTAGCTGGGAGTTGTGGCAAGCACCTGTAGTCCTAGCTACTCAGGAGGCTAGGGCAAGAGAATTGCTTGAGCCTAAGAGCTTGAGGTTGCTATGAGCTATGACACCATGGCACTCTTCCCAGGGTGACAGAGTGAGACTCTGTCTCCAAAAAGAGGATTCTGCCAGGCCAGTGGCCATGCACAGTGCAGCCCGTCCTGGGGCAGTCTGGGGGTTGTTGCTGTACCTGTCGCTTTGCTGGAGGGGACCTGGTAGAGAAAACAGCAGGTTAACAACTTGCTCCTGCTCTGTCCTGTCGCTCACTTTCCAACCTTGAAATCATCTAGCCAGGAGCTGTTGTCCTTAGCTTCTGGAGTTTGGCTATTTCCTAGGGAACTTTCTAAAAGCACGAACTCCTGGGCTCAGGAATCTGGGGTGCTGGTGGGCTACACTTGGAGAAACTGCTCCTGGGGGGGTAACGGACGGAAGGTCAGAGTCAGGGGTGCCACCTTCTGGGTGGAAGTGCTCAGATAGTGGCTTATCACCACATCAGTTTGGAGTGCAGGCATCTCCTTGGGTGCCCGTGTCTAGGTGGCAAGCTCATCTTGGCACCTTCATAGGCCTGCTCTGGTGCTATTGGCTAGGATGTCTGCCTCACTTGGCTGTGTCTTTCCCACACCCCTTCTCAGCACCCCTCGGCCACCGTGGGGCATTGTGGGGTAGGCCCCAAGGGAAGGGGATGTGGTCAGTCACTGCCATTAATAGGGAAAGGCAGGACCAGGCACTCCAGCCAGAAAAGCAAAGAACCACCACAGCTGTCTGCAAGGCGAGGGAACGGCCTGTCAGGAGAGATAGACCATCACTCTTCACTGGAGACATCGGCCGTGCTAGACACCTATCTGCTTAAGGATGATAATGAAATTAATCCGGCCTGTAGTCACTTCCCGTCCAGATGATTTATTGGCCTCATACCCTGGCGTTGCTGCATGGTGGTAATAAATGACAAGACTAGGACATGAGGACTTAAAGGATTCTCCTTATTTTAAAAAGCTAAGCCGTAAGGCAAATAAACGCACAGAGCTTGAAGGAAACCAGGGAGGTCATCGGGCACGGCGCTCTCCAGGCCTGGACCATTTCAAAAGCCCGTTTTAAAAGACCGCTGGGAGAAAAGCGCCCAGCACCACCCTCCGCCACCTAAATCTACACTTGATGTAGGAGCAAGCGCCTCCGCAGATTCAAAATTTGGAGTAATTTGACAGGGCTGGGCTGAAGTTTCCTTTTGCCATTTCGTTTAAAGAAAAATTTTCTCCTGGAGCACTTGCTTTTCCCTCCAAAGAGACAAGATGCTAATTATCACTCTTATTCATTTCCTAAAGTGCCCTAGTTTGAGTCACTGTATCTGCTTGAAAGCAAAAAAATATTTCATTTAAAAATAGGGCCTAACTCAGAGTTTTAAGTGAATCAGACTCACCTCCCTCCAATTAGTCTAAATTAGTTGGATTTTTAAGTTAATGTGTAGTGACGGCCAGTTCCTCCTACTATCTAAACAAAGTCCCTGCTGCTGGAGTGAGAGCCTTTTCTTCTCGCCTTGGTCTGTCCTTAGGGCAGAGAGAGGGTAGCTGGTCTGGATGACTTACTCTGTTTATTTGAAGAACAGGTTTCTAGAGGGGATGTGAGGGCACAGCAAAAATACAGGATCTCAGGGATTAGATGCGGGTCCCAGCTTTGCACACTGCCAGCCGTGCCCCGTCGTCACCTATTGCTGGCATCCTTGGCTGGCATCCTTGCCAAACCTGGCATTGCTGCAATTGCTTTCCATGATGGTGACAATGGCAGCCAGTGCCCAGCACTGCTCATGTTCGTTAACTCCATCAGGGTGCACGACAATCCTCTGAGGCAGGTGCCTTTATTAAGCCCCATTTTCTATCAATATACATAGAGGACAGTGTATTTCTGCTCCAGCTTCTCTGGCCTGTGCAGACAAGGGGTTAAGTGTGCCACTGTCTTTACAAACACATTAAGCCAGAGGAGTGTTTCTCCCCTATAATTAAACCCTCCCCAAGTGCTTCCTTAACTGGCTGCTGCTCTGTGTGCATTTACTATGAAGGGGACAGTGTGTGTGTTCTGGAGCCAATGCCATCAGGAGTCTGTGTGTCCAGCGGGTGGGGGCGTGCTTGCTCCATGTGACTGCGGTGGATGGTCCCTCTGGGGTCTAGGCTTTCTTCCTCTCACCTGCACCCCTGTGACCTTTTGCTGGGCCGGTCACAGCTGTGGCATGGTGTTGCATGTACAGGAAATTTTCTCTGCAGATCACACCTCTTGTTTTGACCTGCAGAGTTTTGAGAGGCAGAAGAGACGTTTAACCACTATGTTGCTTGTACCAGATGTGTGCTAATGCAGAAGTGCTCACTAATACCAAATGGGTTATTCAAAAGACCTTTAAAGGTCCTAGGAACATCCCACAAGGTCTGTTGGGAAAGGGCAGCAGTCTTTCTGGTCAGGTGTGTCATCTGTGACACTAAAATATTAATAAGGGGGTTGGACTCTCTCTGAAGGTCTCTTGTGGAGCAAATGTAGATACTCATTTATCAACACACAGGAGGGGCTGCTTGTGAGCTGGGCGCAGTTAGGGGCTTTCACCAATAGTAACTCCTTTGGTTTTCTTCATGGTTCCATGAGGTGAATACTATCACCTCTCCCCCATTCTGAGACCCAGGGGGGCTAAGAAACTCAGCTAAGGTTGCACAGCTCCTCTCACTGACACCCCAAGGCTGAAAGTCGATGTAAAAAGAACCACGGTAGAGACTGCAGCTGGGCTCAGGGTTCAAGGGATAACCTTGATCAGAGCCAGCCCGATTTATGAGAAATCCTGGTAGTTAGATTCTCTGGTGTCAACATTAAAAAGGGTAATTTTCAAATCGTGTGATAAATCTCACATCTGTGAGTTTATCAAAATGATTCCCTACTTCTAATCCTCCTTTAACCTTCTCTATAGCCAGCTGTCCATGGAAGATGACAGTTATCTTCATCAGAAAGGAGGCCTCTCCCAGGCAGCCAAGCTGGGACTACTTCAGCCCATCCAAATCACCCTGAGCACTGGGGCTCCCAATTTCACACACTCTTGGAGGCCTGACTCCCTCAGGAAGAAAGACAAGTTCAGGGTTATTTCTGATAGTCCACAGAGGGAGTTAATTTCAAGTAAACAAGACTAAGCGGGAGCCCTAAGGGCATTTGCTGTAGTTTCAAGAATCCCCTAAGCCTACCCTGGGTTTGAGGCCCCTGCTGAGAATCTTCTGAGACCCCTTCCTAAGGCTCTGCTGAGCCCTGAGCCCCCTTTGCAGAAGGACTGAGCAAGTTATCCCTCAGGCCCTGAGCAAAAAGATTTCTTTTTCATCTGTTTCCAGCCTTGGGGCATCAGTGAGGAGAGCTCAGGGAGAGACAACCTTGGAGGGTGGCTGCGGGGACAAGGCTAGTGGAACAGCATTCTGTTTTCACATAATATCGTTTTAGCAGAAAAGGCGCTTTTAGGCGTGAGATACTAGGAAAGATTTCCATGCGGTGATTCATTCCGATTATTGTATTTTCTTTCTTTTTTTTTTTTTTATTGTCGGGGATTCATTGAAGGTACAACAAGTTTTTTCTTTAAAGAAGTGTCATGCTATTCAGAACATATTCACAATTTTCCATAAAATTTGTAGCTAAAATTCCAGCATTTCTCTTACGTTGAGCCATATGAAATTACCAATAGTTGACCGTTTTTATCTATAAAAATGGCAGTTTCGATAAGGTTAAACATAAGTTCAGCCTTATTGTTTTTTTAGAAAATCTATTTTTATGGAATTATCTCCAAGTTAGGACGTACAAGCAGTATCTTACCATGAAGAAAATCCCGCCTTCACTTGTGAGAGCTTTGTGTGGCCCCTGTTTATGTGAGAACTTTAAATTGTTGAAATGGGTCTGTGTGTCCCCGAGTGCTCACAATCCCTATTTCTGACAATGAGGGGGAAAAGTCTTCAGTCCCCTCTGTTGCCTGCTACAGGGGCTGGCCATCACTGGAGGGGAATCGCCTGTTGTCTCATCAAATCCTGGAACGCGGTGAGACCGGAAGGAGTTTAATTTGAAGTTGCCATGCGTACCAGTTCTGCTCTGGGCCAGAGAAACGTTCCTGCCATAGATCCATCCAGTGGCATTAATCTTCCTTTGATTTAATTTGGTTTTCATCCCTAAAGTAGGGGCCCAGAGGACGCTCTCCTGGCCTCACAGGAGTAGGGGACGATTAATGAGTCACTGTGAGAAAAGCATTAGGAGCTCCTCAGATGGAAACAAACAGCATCATCTTCTTAACACTTTGGATTCCATGGCACTTTCCAGAAAGGCCTTTCTGTCCTTACCTCGGCAGCTGCTGTCTTGTGGAAAACAGAAACCTTTTCCTCTCACAAACATCTGTAAATAAACTATTTTTCTGTCTTTATAATAGTGTTAAGATGTCACCTGGGGGAAATGTTCTTGCCCAGAGCAGCTGTGAAAGTTAGAAATACACTTGAACACATACACACTCATACACACACACACACACACACATGCACGCACACCTCATCCTAATAAAATGCTTTTACACTTGCTCTCAGGAGATAATTTCAGAGTAAAATTTCCTTGGTACAAGCAGCGTCTGTGCTATCTTAATGCCTGAGCACAGTGCCAACCGTGAGTCTGTGCCAGCTCTTGAAAAGACATTTGAACTTTTGGCAGTGCTGCTTATCGGAAGGCCCATCCGCGGTGTTTGTGATTATAGAGTAAGTGTGCTCACTTTTGGCAAAACAAAGCGTCTGACAGTAGCAGACTATTGGCTCAACACTCCACGGGATCCATTTGGGATTCATTCTTTGACAATTACCCAGAATGAATCACCAGCTTCCTTTTATAAAAAGATATTTATTGGCTTAGAAACAGAGCACATCCAGCCCTTCATGGGGAGGAATTTTGTAACTATGTTCAAACCTTCTCATAAACTCCACGTCTGAGTATTGCTAAGGGGGTGCCTGCACAGAGCATTTACTTTAATTGCATCAAATATGGAGGAGAAGTGGAAAATCAGCCAGAAAACAATGAATGGCTCAAGGGGGAAAGGAGAGGATGTTAGGTAATAATGGCAGAGCGGAAGAGCTCAACAACAGTTAAGAATCCTCCCCAGAGACCTTTGCAGAAGCCTGATGGCCCCAGCCACCCTTCCCCCCCAAGATGTTACCAACACCAGCAGTTGGAGGCCTCTGGCCTACACTTACTGGCTGGCTGGACACAGGTGGCTGGATAGCTGTGTTTGAGGGCCGCTTGCTGCGTTCTTCCTTCCCGTGTAACCTGAAGGAGAGATTGGATTTTAATCTTTTGGTACTTCCTAGGCAGGCTTATACGTACATTTTGATAACCAATGTGCAGCAGGCCGGAAGAGAAAAATTCTAGGTTTCTACGTTTTTCCAAACTAGACAAGACCTGGTCCAAATTAATACTGGAATTCAGAACAGCCTCGGAGCTTTAGAGTGGAAGGCAAAATCACTTTATCTGATAAGGATCAGAAATGACAGGTTTAATCCTCTATCTAGCCCAGTGTTCTTCAACCGTTTTTAAATCTCAGGACACACTTGAACCTGTAGTTAAATTTCCCTGGCACACTTAAATTATGTTGATCAAAAAAAAATATATATATACTTACTATGGTTTGAACTTCTTTTGAAAATAATTAATGACCGTTAAAAACTTTCGCAGCGTACCTAAGATCCTCTCAAGCACACTGGTTGAAAATCACTGCTCTAGCTACAGGTTCAGAATAGAAGCCTGGGAGTTTGTGCATCTCTGACCTGCCTCCTTGGTCTTGTAATTTTGTAGACCAGACCCTCCCAGAGAACAATGTACTGCTCGCCAGGAGCCTGGCCTGCCCTCTGCATCTTAGCACCTGTGTGCCCTACTGCCTGAAAAGCACTTCACCTGCTTATTGGCCCAGCAGGTGCCCCCCAACCCCCACCCGCACTGCAGGACCAAGACCTGGGTTTCCTCTTCCCAAAAGGCCTCAGATGAGCACTCTTGACTTTAACTCCAAAAGAGGCACTGTATACACAGGCATTGCATTAGCATGTCAGTGTTTATTTGCAGAATGCATACGTTTAAAATCTATGACGATTTTTAACAGCTCTGTTGAGAGATGATTTGTATACCCACCTGTTTAAAATGTACAGTTCAGTGGTTTGGGGTCTATTTATAGAATTGGACGACCATTGCCACAATCTAATTTTAGAAACTTTTCATCACTTTTGAATCCTTGTACTCATTATCAGTCACTCCTTATTTCCTCCACCCCTGCTTCAGGCAACTAGTACTATACGATCAAATCTGTGTAAACTTGGCTTTTCTTGACATTTCATATACATGGGATTGTATAACATGCGGTCTTTTGTGGCTGGCTTCTTTAACTTTTTTGAAGTTCTTCTATGCATGTATTAATAATTCTTTCTTTCTATTATATGGCTTTTTGTAGTATATTTATATAATGGACTAATATATAGTAATAGCTATACATTCCATATCAGCAAAAGTGAAGCACTCTTCTGTATGTTATACTTAAAAATTTCAAAATTTTTATTAAAAGATATATGCAATTTTTATGATTTTACAAATTTTTTAAAAATATTGCAGGTTGAGTATACCTTTCCAAAAATGTGTGGGACCAGAAGTATTTCACATTTTGGATTTTGGAATATTTGCACATATATAATGAGATATCTTGGGGAGGGCACCCAAGTTTAAACACGAAATTCATTTATGTTAAAAAAAAATCCATTTATGAGGCCAGGCTCTCGTGCCTATAATCCTAGCACTCTGGCAGGTAGATTGTTTGAGCTCAGGCATTTGAGATCAGCCTGAGCAAGAGTGAGACCCTGCCTCTAAAAATTAGCCAGGTGTTGTGGCAGGTGCCTATAGTCCCAGCTACTCCGGAGGTTAAGGCAAGAGGATCACTTGAGCTCAAGAGTTTTGAGGTTGCTGTGAGCTATGATGCCATAGCACTCCACCCAGGGTGACAGAGTGAGACTCTGTCTTAAAAAAAAAAAAAGTTTATGTTTCTTGTATACCTTCCACATATAACCTGAAGGTAATTTCATGCAATACTTTTACGCATAAAACAAAGTTTTGACAGTGACCCCAAGACATGAGGTTACCGGTATAGAATTTTCCACTTGTGACGTCATTATCAGTAATCATAAAGTTTCAGGTTTGGAAGCATTTTAGATTTTGTATTTGTAGGTTAAGAATGCTCAAACAGCCTCAGCACCTATAGCTCAGTGAGTAGTATGCCGGCCACATACACCAAGGCTGATGGGTTCCAATCTGGCCTGGGCCTGCTAAACAACAACAACAACTGCAATAAAAAATAGCCGGTGTTGTGGCAGGTGCCTGTAGTCCCAGCTACTTGGAAGGCTGAGGCAAGGAATCGCTTAAGCCCAAGAGTTTGAGGTTGCTATGAGCTGTTAATGGCACAGCACTCTACTGAAGGTGACATAATTAGACTCTGCCTCAAAAAAAAAAAAAGGAATGCTCAAACAGAAAGGAGAGCCAACCGTCAGTGTCCTACAGGAGGAATGATCACAAAGTGCACATATCCCGTAACTGCCCAGGTCAGGAGACGGACGCCTCCCCCTCGCCTTCCTGATCATTTCTCTTCTCTCAATGTCTGACATAGAAATGATGTTTTTGATTCTTTGGGGTCTGGTAGCTTTATGTAAATAGTTCAGTGTGCTTTTCCTTTGTGTCAGGCTTCTTTTGCTGAACATTAGAATTGTTAAGAGTCACCCATGTGGCGTGTAACAGTAGTTTGCTCATTCTCATTGTTTTATAATCTGTTGAATAAATGCACCCCAAGTTATTCATTCTAACACTGATGGATATTCTGGATGTTTCCAGTATGGGGCAATTACAAATAGTTTGCTCTTAGGACTTGTACTGATTTTTACTCAGTGTAGCCTTAGATGTGAAAATGCTGTGTCCCAGGCTAGATGCTGGCTTTCTATACCACAAGTGTTGAAAACCTTTCTCAGCATTTCTTCATTTCTCAGTAGACCAGTGGCTTAGTCAGTTATGGCTGCTGTAACAGAATACTATCGATTGGCTCATTTAAACCACAAACATTTATTTCTGAGTTCAGGAGGCGCAAGTCCAAGGTCAGGGCAAAGTACTTGTAGTTCAGTGTCTGGTGAGGACTCTCTTCCTGGCTTGTAGAGGGCCGCCTCCTTGTTCCCTCACATGGTAGAAAGCCAAGAGAACCTGCAAGCTCTGGTGTCTCTCCTTATATGGTCACTGTTCCCATTAGGAGGGCTCCACCGTTTTGACCTAATCACCTTCCTCAGGCCCTGCCTGCCTCCTAATACCATCACAATGGGATTAAGAAAGATTTCAACTTGTTGATTTGGAGGGGGTACAGTACACAAGAATGAAACTAGCCTGGGCTTCCTTTGACCTCTTGAGAGGCTGGGGAGTGTTCTAACATGGCATGGGCCTTGGTCTTCCTAGGCCGGCCCACTTTACCCCTGTCCCACATGGTCCTGGCCTCTACCTTCTGAGCACAGCCCTCACTGTACTCACGCCCTCATCTGCCTCCTTCACAGGACCACAAGTCCCTCGAGGGCAGAGACAGTGTCTTGCTTGTCTTTATGGTCCCAGCCTCCAGCACAGTGCCCAGAACCTAGTAATTCTTATTAAATATTTGATTTAATAAGTGAGAATGTGTAAAATCCATCCAGCCATCTAATTCCTGGGTGAAGTTGAGAAATACATTAAATTTTGAAAACTCATATATTTTTTATCTTTGGTTTCAGATATCAAATGGATCCACTATAAAAGTCTTTAAGAAGATAGCGAATTTTACTTCAGGTAACCGACATAATATCGTTAACCTTTTGTTCTCGCCCGGCTTTGAGGTATTGCCTTTGCCTCTCTCACATGAATTGTCACGAAGGTGAGATTGAGTTGTTGCTGTGTAATTCCCTGAAAGCTGAGAAAAGCCATTTCGATGTGTTCCTAGTCCTAAGAATGTGAGCCGTGGTAAGAAAGAGGAAACTGTAAATGGTTGGCCCAGACTGCCCGGCACTGAGGAAGTTGCCGTCTTGGCAGCCCTGAGCCTCACAGCTTCTTGCCAGTCTGTAGTAGGATGGGGCTGACCCAGGAGATCCCCTGGCAAGCGGGAAGGGAAGATTGCAGATAATCACACAGCCCCACCAGGGCTGAGTAAACAAGATAATCCACTTAGAAAGCCCAAGACTCCTGTGATTAACATGTGTGAAATTCCCAGAAAGTGGAGAGACCAAAGAGGGAGCTTTTATGGTGTCAGTAGGTCCGTCTCCAGAGACATCTCTAGCTCCCTGATAGCCTCCGGGCGGGAGAAGTGTGTGAGAGGAGGCCCAGAACACTCTGAGGGCTGAGAACTGACTGTCCTGCCTGGGATATAATTTCTCTGGAGACAAACCTGGAACAGGACCTGGGGATTTAAAATCCCTGTCACAGCTTGGCACCTGTGGCTAAGACACCAGCCACATACACCTAAGGTGCAGGGTTCAAATCCAGCCCGGGCCCGCTAGAACAACAATGACGGCTGCATCCAAAAAATAGCTGGGTGTTGTGGCAGGTGCCTGTGGTCCCAGCTACTTGGGAGGCAGAGGCAGGAGACTCACTTGAGCCCGGGAGTTGGAGGTTGCTATGAGCTGTGATGCCATGGCACTCTACCCAGGGGGACAGCTTGAGGCTCTGTCTCAAAAAAATAAGTAAATAAAATAAAATAAATAAAATCCCTCTCACACAGATGTAGGGCTTGCTGGTCCCACCTTTAGAAGGAGCAGGGTGGGTCCCAGCACCTGGTCAGTGCAAGCAGGCAGTGCCCGGCTCCTGGTTCTATAGATGGGATAACTTGGTAGGCTTTAGGACACTTCTTTGGGGAGCCCCCACCTTCTATCTGGCAGAGAGCAGCTATCACACTGGCATAAAGGGGATGTTCTTGTGTTGAAAAAAGTAGAACTGCGTTTTAGGCTTCAAAGATTGGGGCCTTTGGATGGGCCTGTTCACTTACGTTCAGTCTAAACATTCCTTCCTCAAAGAAAACTCCCAGACTAGAGTTGGTCTCCTGTTAAGATACTTTCTTAGCATTTTATTCTTCATCATCCTCATCATAATTGTAATTAAGTAATTACTTGTGTAATAAGTAGTCTGATGTCTCATTGGCTAGAATGTAAATTCTATCAGGGCAGGAACTAGGTCTCTCTGACTGCTGTGAACCAGGTGACTCCAGGTATCCATGTTAAATGAGTGAGGCCGTGTCTCTCCTACCCATCCATCTCCAGCAACAGATCATTCAGCCTCTGTTTTCACACCTCCAGGGACAGGGAACCTGCTTCCCATTCCAATCCCCAGCCCATCCCATCTTTACACTGTTCTTAGGATGCAGCAGGGGGAAAAATGTAGCTATGAAGAGCTCAAGTAACCTCCTCCACGGTTTATAGCACAAATGGGGCTTTTTATGAGAAGGCCAATTAGCCCGTGGTTGTTTTTTTAATGGACTGTTTTCTCTCCCTCTTTCTCTGGCGTTCAGATGTGGAATACTCTGATGACCACTGCCATTTGGTGAGTTCAGGCTTTCTTGCACTCACCGCTGAATTGCATGCCTTCCATAGCAGGAATGGTCTCCTTGGGTAACGCTTCTCCTCTGTCTGCCTCTCAGATTTTACCAGATTCGGAAGCATTCCAAGATGTGCAAGGAAAGAGACACCGAGGGAAGCACAAGTTCAAAGTAAAAGAAATGTATCTGACAAAGCTGCTGTCGACCAAGGTACACTTACTGTTCTGGGAGCGCTTTTACGGCTACCTTGGGGGTGTATGATGTGTTTGACTTAATTTCCACTGAAGTGTGAAAATGTTACAAATCCCTGGTGCCTTCTAGCAAAGCAAAATGAAAGTTTCAATTGTAAATACTTCCTACCCCCTTCTTCTTCTTTTTATAATCTACAAAGATAACAGCACTTTATAAATTTCTACTGTAATATCTTCAATCAGGGATTTAATACTGTTCCAAGTCCCTTTACCCACCATTTCATCATGTTATTTTTTTAGCTTGACAGGGAAATTATTCCTTTTTGTTTATTCATTATTATAGATGAGCAATAAAACTCCCTCTTTGAATTGCAAATAAAATGAAGGGGGTGGGGAGGGTCAGTAACGATAAACCTAGTAAATCTTAACTGATTTTTTTTTCCATTTTAAAATTAAGAATTCTGGTCACATATCAAAATGTCAGATGTGAAAGCCAGTGGAATACCAAATCAGGAGCAAATTTTACTTTATCTGGCTTTTAGTGGAATTAACACGAGTCTGTGGTGATTTTTTCTCTCTCGCTGTCTGAAATGACTAGCAATATAAATGCTATTATCTACCCTTGGCCCTGGTAACTTGATGGGCAAGCTTCTTCAGATTATAACAAAGAATCTGCTTAGAGCTTAGGAGATTTGTTTAGTGGGCAGAGGACAGTCCAAGCCTCTTGATTTTCTCAGCTGTCCCACAGAGCTCAGCCTATTTGATTTTTGAAAAATACTCAAATGCTTTGGAAAGTACACAGTAAAACCCTATGATGGAAAAACACGCAACAGGAAAGATTCTGGAAGCAGAGCAGCATGGCCTGAGTTTTTCCAGGCTGAACATAACTAATAAAAACCAAACATCCGTGGCTTCTTGGTTTATGTATGCAGCCCTACAACTGACATTTTGACTGCTGGAGATTTCTAAGATATCCTCCCTGTTGACTAAACAATGTTATCAGCAAGAAGCTTATGAACCAAATCTAAACCAGGGCATGGGTTTTCAGGACTTGTGTCCCATACTGTGAGTACTGGCCTCATTTATGACAATTTTACATTTTTCTCTTCAGCTTGTTTTTCTGTTTCGCACTTAGATTTGTTTTTCTATGTTTTTACAACCACCACCATATTTTTTAATCTTGCAAATCTTTATCTTTCAGGTGGCGATTCACTCTGTGCTTGAAAAACTTTTTAGAAGCATTTGGAGTTTACCCAACAGCAGAGCCCCATTTGCTATAAAATACTTTTTTGACTTTTTGGATGCCCAGGCTGAGAACAAAAAAATCACAGATCCTGACGTCGTACATATTTGGAAAACAAACAGGTGGGAATGTAGGTGATTACTGTTTTTAAGAATCTGGAACAGAATATAAAATAAAAGGAGGGCACAGATTGTTACAGAAGGATTCATTTATCCCTATATCAGAATCTTTGTCCCTGGTAAGCTATCATGTCAAAGTAGTTTCTTGCTCTGTTACTATTTTTAAACAGTAAATGAAACCGTTCCTATACTGAGAATTCTATTCTTTAGGATAAAATAAACAAACTGTTATCTTTAATGAACAAAAAAGACTTTGTTTAAAATAAGTTTAGTTGAACAGCAAAGGATAAGAAATTGCTTCTTGGTTTTATTGTACCATTAGAGAAGAGTTTTTTAATTGTCCCTAAAATAGTTACTTTGTAATTTCCAAGCTATCTGTCTGTACTCTGGGTCTGTACAGGAATTTTTGCTTTTATTATTTTATTAAATGCAGTCCTCAGATACCATGAGAACCAGTCAAAGGTTTGTATTGTGCCTTGTTTTATATTTTAGCATTTAACCTTAAGCACAGGCAAGGCATCCAGATTTATTCTAAATGTTTCCTCAATAAAGAAACATAGTTCATTACCTCTATTTAAAATACTTTGTGCATAAGCTGAGTATCAGAATTACCAGGAGTAGGACTTCCCTGTGTGAGCGCAAGGCCTTCCGATGGGGTCAGCCAAACCACTTCACATGAGTATTAAAAGCTAAAGTTCCAGAATCTAGGTCTAATCTTGTCCCATTTAATCCAGGTTTGTCCCAGCTCTCCTTTCTGGCTCACTCCTTTCCCATATTGTAGCCTCTTATCCCCAGTCCCACTACTCCCACCCAAGCTTGGGAGCCACAAGCCACCCAGAAGTGGCATCTGAGCAGAGGCAACAGCCAGGACTGTGAAGCTACTAGAAACCGGTTCAGCAGCCATCAGTGGAGGTAATGAGTTAGGCCAGAGTTGGAAAGGAGATGATGGAAGGACTCTGAATCATTTCCAAGTTCATATTCAAATCTGAGCACCTACTATGTGCCAAGCACTATTAGGTACTGAAAAGATACTAACAAATAAAACAGATGGAAATCCATGTTCTCACAGAGTTTGCACCTAATAGGTGGAGACAGACAATAAATGAAATATATAAATTGGGGTAAGTGTAGTGGAGAAAGTGGGGGAGGAGGAGAGTGTTTGTGCAGGGCAGTCAGATAAGGCCTCACAGAGATAAGACAATTTGAGTCATATCTTGAAAGAGGAGAGGGCATAAACCATGAAATTCCCTGGGGCAGGAGAGTTTCAGGAAGGCAGATCCAAGAGCAGAGGTGAGGCACAAGCTTGCTTGGAGTCCAGTAGAGTTGGAATGGGAGGTACAGAAGAGGGGAGAGGAGGGAGGAGGGCCAGATCAGCTGGGTGTTATCCAGGAGATGGAGAGCCTCAGAGAGGCCAGAGCGGAGGAAGAGAAACATGGTCTGCTTCTGTGTTAAGAATCCAGGTGAAAGATGATGGTGGCTTAGAACAGGGGGTCACACTTAGAAGGGTGCTGGAGATCTGAATGTTCTATTAACTTCTCCTCTAGCCTGCCTTCCTTTAGGGTGTTGGTTTAACCCTTTCTATTCTGAGTGAAGCTGCCTGCCATCTGTGAGTTGGTATGTTTGGCTGAGAGGACTCGTATACTTCAATAACAAGGACAAAACCACCCGGTTACAAACTGAGATAAACAGACCATTGCCTTCATGAATGGCCCTATTTGAAAAGAGATTATTCTCTCTTTGAACAGCCTTCCTCTTCGCTTCTGGGTAAACATCCTGAAGAACCCTCAGTTTGTCTTTGACATTAAGAAGACACCACACATAGACGGTTGTTTGTCAGTGATTGCCCAGGCGTTCATGGACGCGTTTTCTCTCACAGAGCAGCAACTAGGGAAGGTAAGGCCCAGCTCATGTATTTCTTCTCTGTCCTTTTTCAGTCCCATGCACTTTCTTATAAACATTCAAATAATAAACAAGTGGTCTAACGTACACTAGTCAAAAAGAAATAGTAAATGAGGGTCACTGTAAATTTGCTTTTCTTTAAAATCCACCTTATTTTTGAAAAGTGGAAACAGCTGGGGATGGTGGCTCAGGCCTGTCATCCAGCACTTTGAGAGGCTGAGTGAAGTGGAAGGATTGCTTGAGGTCAGGAGTTTAAGACCAGCCTGGGCAACATAACAAAACTCCATTTCTTTTTTTTTTTAAGACGGAGCCTCAAGCTGTCCCCCTGGGTAGAGTGCTCTGGCATCACAGCTCATAGCAACCTCCAACTCCTGGGCTTAAGCGAGTCTCCTGCCTCCGCCTCCCAAGTAGCTGGGACCATAGGCACCCACCACAATGCCTGGCCATTTTTTGGTTGCAGGCATCATTGTTGTTTGGTGGGCCTGGGCTGGGGATTCAAACCCACCACCTTAGGTGTATATGGCTGGCACCTTAGCCACTTGATCCATAGGCGCTGAGCCACAAGACTCCATTTCTAAAAAAAAAAAATTTTTTTTAATTTAGCCAGGTAATGTGCCTATAGTCCCAGCTACTCCAGAGGTTGAAGCAGGAGGGTCACTTGAGCCCGCAGTTCAAGGTTGCAGTGAGCTATGATCATACCACTGTACTCTAGCCTGGATAAAAACCAGACTCCCACATCTTAAGAAAAAAGTAGCCAGTGGCAGTGGCTTATGCCTGCAATCTTAGCACTCTGAGAGGCCGAGGCAAGGTCAGGAATTTGAGACCAGCCTGAGCAAAGTGAGACTCCTGTGTCTACTAAAAATAGAAACATTAGGGCATGGTGGCAGGCACCTACAGTTACAGCTACTTGTGAGCCCAGGAATTTGAGGGTGGTGTTAGGTAGGCTGAAGCCATAGCACTCTAGCCAGGCAACAGAGTGAAACTCAAATCTTATAAAAAAAAGAAAGTGAGGCCATGAGAGGTGGCTCACGCCTATAATCCAAGCACTCTGGGAGGCCCAGGCGGGTGGATTGCTTGAGCTCACAACTCTGAGACTAATCTGAGCAAAAAGTGAGACCCCGTCTCTATAAAAAAAAAAAAAAAAAAAAAAAATAGAAAAACTGAGGCAAGAGGATTGCTTGAGCCCAAGTTGGAGGTTGCTGAGAGCTATGATGCCATGGCACTCTACCCACAACAGCTTGAGACTCTGTCTCAAAAAAGAAAAAAAAAAAGTGAAAACAAAAATAGCCCCACCCTACTGTAAAATTCTGCCTATGGAAAGCTTTGCCACAAAGTATGTATTTTCTTTGTTTTCTAGAAAAACATTCTATGGGCACTAAAAAGCTATCAACCCAAAGTATGAAACTACATGAAATAGTATAAAACTAAATTAAGTGCATCTGAATATACAAAAAACATATTATTTGAATATAATAAATTGCTTTTGGGAGAAGAAAATTTTGCCTGAGATTTCTAACCATACCAGTTTGTCAGTGTATCATCAAAGCATGAACGTTGCTTTCCCATGGTTTTCTTTGCTGATCAAAAGCCCCACAAAAACAAAGGAAGATGAAAATACAGAGCAAAATTTGAAAGAGATGCTTTGGTTTTATTTGAACACTCCAAAATGTATGAAACTGAGTAGTATCTGTACCTAATACATTTCAGAAAATCTCAGAGCCCTGAGAAGCAGCTCTTTGGAAGAAAGATTTTAAGAGTAACATGGAAGGTCATTGACGGGCAGACTCCTGATCACCACCCTTCCTACAAACCGCCCTGAGTCCTCAGCACTGTCTTGCCCCCTCCTTTCTCCGTTCTTCCAACCTCTATCCTCAGTCAGCTGGTTACCACTCACTCCTGTCTAGAAGGTGTCTCTGCTCATCCCTCCCCACTGGGATAATAATTACTTCCTAAGCAGTGTCTTTGCCCCTGCTGCCCACTCATCCCCTAAATGCTTCCTTTTCACTGTGTCTCCGGTTATCTTTCTGAAATATAAACCCGATCTTGTCAGGCTGCTTCTTAACAATTGCCAGTACTTCCCATGACCTACCTGCCGGGGTCTTCGCAGTGCCACCTGGTGCTTCCTGACTGGCTTCGGGCCTCCTTCCTGGCCTTATCGTTTTTTTGCACACTCCGCAAACCCTCTGTGCTATAGCTTTTACTTCTCCCAAATACTGTATGAGCTTGTTTTCATGTCCCTGTCTCACCACCCCTGTCTAGTAAAATCCTATTCATTTATTCACAGATATTTCATTCATTCAGCAAGTATGATTTCCTAATGTGTACCAGAAACTGTAGGAGCCTCAAATCAGTTCACTTTGGGAGCTTTCCCCTGATGCATTTCCTACGGTGCTTTCTTCGTTTGGCTAACAGAGTTCATCTTAGCTCACTAAAAGACATATAAATGTTTATTTATTAGCAATAAAAATAGCTGCCTATAGATTATTTACCAAGCTTTTGATATATTTCAATGAATCTTCTCAAGTACCACGTCTAGTAGTTACCAATACCCTCGTTTTATAGATGAGGAAATTGATGCTCTGAGTGTTTAAATCTTGTCTATGTAAAGTAGCAGAATTAAGACTTCGATTTGTTCAACTCTACAGTCCTTGTCCTTATGCCCTGATACTAATTACTTGCATCACAGTATACACTGTGTAAATTTGTCTTCTCAACTAGACTGTAAGCTTCTTAAGGATAGGCACTGGTCAGCTTTATCACTGTACACTTGATGGCCGTGCACAGTGCCTGGTTAGTAAATAAAGTGAACGAATAAATCACGATTTCTGGGTTCCAGTTACACTTGACAAACGATAAAAATCTCAGTAATAATATCTTAGGGATCCTTCTGAATGATTCATCGAGCCATTGATTCTGCTGCCTGGGCTCTTTAAAATGTACTAGGATTTTAGCCCTACCATTAACTCACCTATCTTCCCTGAGCAGAATTTTTTTTTTTTAATTTTGTGAAAAATGACTTTTTAAAAATCTTCACTTACTTAATTTAAAAATATTATCACTGTTATAATTACATTAACTATTCAAACTGCCAAGGGACTTTTGCAAAATCAGATATTAGAGCCACCAAGTACTAAGATGGTAAAGTTTCCTTGAGGAAGCTAGAAGATCTTGATAAAATAATGAGATAAAACGGACAAGCTGAAAAAGCCGCCACTGCCAATTACTTACCAGTTTCATGGTTATATAAAGAGCCCAATCAGACCTACAATCAAGTCTTTTATAAATGCCAAATTCACTGGTGGGTGAGGATGAGAGCAAATGTTTTAATTCAGGCTTTTTACAACCATTAGTAATGAACTATGATTGAAATAACTTCCATTGTTACAGTAACTCAAAATCATGCAAAAATAATAATTTTAGTTCTTTTATGAGAGGAAGGCAGAATATATTAGCATTTAATCTGCCTGAAAAGAACAGTGACTCACCAGAACTATCTAGATGGCAGTCAGTCATTCAGTCAACAACATTTATTAAGGCCTACTGCACAAAGCTTTGTTAGCAGGAGGTAATACTGTTATAAATTCCCAATTGTTTTTTACTCTTTTGGTGGTGGTTGCTTTTTTTCAGGAAGCACCAACTAATAAACTTCTGTATGCCAAGGATATCCCAACCTACAAAGAAGAAGTAAAATCTTATTACAAAGCAATCAGGGATTTGCCTCCATTGTCATCTTCAGAAATGGAAGAATTCTTAACTCAGGAATCTAAGGTATCATTAGAAAGCACAAATAGCTTTTGTTTAGTTACTACTCTTAAAAAGAAAAAGTCATTTCAGAATCTCTCAACAAGTCTTTCTTTTAGAAACATGAAAATGAATTTAATGAAGAAGTGGCCTTGACAGAAATCTACAAATACATCGTAAAATATTTTGATGAGGTAAGATTTTAAATAACATTGCTTTTAATCCATGAATAAATCACAAGGACTTGGTTATAGCATTCTGTAAGTTTCAGGATATCTCTGGCATCCCAAATGGCCAGAAAGGAAGGCCAGGAAGCCTGTCTGAGATGGGGGATCCTGGCACCCAGCCAGACCCTGCACACGGCTGCCCTTCTTACCGTTTTATCATGCTGCCCACCTTTGGACCAGCCTGAATTTACATCTGAGGTCATGGGCCTACAGCCACACTGACTCACGTTAACTTTGATGAGTTAGTGGCCCTATTAAGAAGTGGGGCCAGCTTATGCTGGATCGTCATTTGCTAAAAAGGAAAGCTAAGCTTGTTAAGTCGCCTAGATTCTGTATTCAGTAGTTATATGAAATTATGACATTTCTATCTTAAGCAACTATTTCAATAAACCATTCTCCTTTATGATTAATTCTCCTTAATCTGGATTTTTTTCTTTGGGAATTCACACAGACACATTCATCAGATGCGTTGTTTCCAAATATATGTTAATTCCCCCTTCCCTGATTCCCCCCCACTCAGTCATGCTGGGACAGGCTATCCATGTCAATGGTGAGAATAGCTCACCAATTCCATTTGCTACTTGAAGATCAAGTGAAGCGCTAAGGTAGGGTAGAGGCAATGAGTTCCTTAAACATGATAAGCATCCCTCTTTCCAGGGGTCAGGGGTGAGAAGGGGAGCACTGGGGATGGGGGAGGGAAGAGGAGGGCCTTCACTGCTCAGGAGGGGAGGGAGGGGAGGGCGGTATCAGTCTCTGACCAGGATGCCCTGCCTGCTGCATTTAAGGAGAAATACTTGCCTGCATGTTGGCTGCCCAGGAATGCTTGCTGTGCTTGGAATGGCTGTGACACAATGCATAAAGCAGGGCCTTGGAAGCCTGGCCCCATATTCGTAAGCAAATTGTTGGTATTTCTTGCGAGCTTCTATTTTAAGCCAAAGTGTTGTTGATCCTGTGATAATGACTTAGCAAAACAACTTGCAAAGTGAGTATGTAAATGATTGAAGAAGAAAATGTTGGCATCTGTTTCATACAGATTTTACCACTCACAGCATCAGGTATGCAAAAAACAGTATTGTAATGCTGAAACCACTATATCTAAAATAACTGTTCTAATTGTCAACAGATTCTAAATAAACTAGAAAGAGAACGAGGGCTGGAAGAAGCTCAGAAACAACTCTTGCATGTAAAAGTCTTATTTGATGAAAAGAAGAAATGCAAGTGGATGTAAGCACTCTGGGGACTGGCTTAATCTGGCAAAGTTCTTCAGACGACTTGGGAGCAAAATGGCTGCTTGAGCTACTCTGTGTCGTTAATTTCTTGTTTGCACATAGGTTCCACTTTGAGCACTGTCTTTTTAAGACACCAAGGCACATGCACAGCTTTTAGAAAGCATACCAACCCTTGTGCCTCTGTGTATAGTGTGGGAACCCTTCTGTAAATAGAGTTGAAGTGGTTGTTGCAAACAGCCTCCTTGTTTACAGAGAATACAGGGCCAGTAAGCAGGTGTCAGTATTGTAACTACAGTCTCCACTTAAGCACAATGATATAAGTGGTTTTGTTTGAAAACTACAGCTATGTAGCAGTTGTGACTACACTGCACCTCTGCAGAAAAGGGGTACTGCCAGTGATTAAAACAAAATGTGAAATGAGTCATTTGGAAACAAGGTGGAGGTGTTAGGGCAACCTCGAGGATTTGCAGCATTGAAAATTTCCCCAGTAGTTCTTGGAAAAGCTGACCGCAGAATTTGGTAGTGTGTACACTTAGCATTTGTGAGTGTGTGTGTGTGTGTTTAAACCAAAAACTAACAGTGTTGCAACATTGTTGAAAGGGCTCGTGTTTTTCAGTGGTCACCGACTGCACTCCATCAAACTCACCTCCATTTCACCAAGGAGCTCTAAAGCAAGGGGAGTGAGTGGGCTTCATGTACATGCACAGCATTCTACCCGGATGCTTGGTCCCCATGTATGTTCCTTTTGTGCCCTTTATTTTTTCTTTCATAATGTATTTGATGGTGGACATGTTGGGTATTACACAAAACAAAAATCGTTAGTTCGGCTTCAAAACCTTTGATCAGAACTGTGTGGAAGAGTAACTCACTCCTCTAATCCTGTTTCTAAGATACTGTTGTCTCCTTGCTTTAGGTTTCTGGTGAACCTTGTGGTTATAAATACTTGTGTGTGATTTAAAAAAAAAAAAAAAAGATACATTTTACATTTCATCAATTTGCTGTTCACACTGGAGTATTATATATAAATATATATATTTGAGGCCCAAGGCCCAAAAAATATTAGTATACAACTTGGTATCTTAGTCTTACTATGTACTTTTTGAAAGTATTCCTCACAGGAGAAAGAATTTGAAATACCCACTTTATTCATGCCTTTCTTTTTAAAGAATTCTCTATCCAGTAATACTGTAGTCTTTTTATTGCTGATTTTTTATTCCTGAATTTTTGCTGCTCATGACCAATTTTAATACCACTGTGTTTTCCTTCTATTAAACCAGAAGTAGTAAAAAGTGTTAATTGGCAACTCTTGAGCTTTTCTGTGACAGGCACCTTTTACCTTTGGTGCTCTGAATCCTTGATCAAGGGAAAAAAAATTTTCCAAATAAAATAATACACGATCACACAGTCTTTAAAGTCATTTACCAACACTATATGGAACATAAGGATTTAAATGGGCATTTGTCTTAGATAAATGCAATTCCTTTTTGCTCCTTATTATCTGGAAAAGAGAGGTGATACCTCAACAAACTGATCAGTGAAAATAAGCAGTTACTGCCCTGACAGGCACCTTCCCAATCCTTTTGCTTTTGACCACTGTCTGTCCAATGGACACACCTCAAAAATACTACCAAATAGGTTACGTATACGTATAAAGGTGAGAGGTCTGTTCCCCATCTAAGGCTGCTACAGTCTTCAAAGAGGTGAAGGAGGTCGTAAGAGAACAATAGGAGAGTTGAGAGCCAAGGGTAGGAGAGTTGCCCAAAAGACTTCCCCTCCTTAGGGTACAGAAAATTCAAAAGGATCAGCTACAGCTTTATCTAAGTTATTTACTAAATGCTACATGAGGGTGTCCCTGTCCAGGTCTCTGGCACGTGAGTCCTGTGTAGAGAGTTGTCTCCTCTTCTAGGGACTGTGCTGTTGGGAACTTTGGGCAAGTCACTTACCTCTTTGTGCCTCAATTTCTGTATAATATTTCTAACCTACCTCACTGAGGTGGTGTGAAGATTCACTAATGTATGTAGCGTGTTTGTCAATCCTCCAGTGAAAAGCACTGTCTAGATCACATTTGGGATCACATTAGCCAAAAGCAGTAAATGGCCAAATTAGATGTGTGCTGAAGACAATCAGTCACTGGGTCTATATTAAACAGCAACCAGAGAAACAAATGGCAAACAATTTCTATTTTTCAAGTTTCTTTGCATATTTTTTTGGTGCAAAACCATTTATAACCTTTTTTTCTAACACTAGTGTCTACAGCAGCATTTAAAAATTCTGTTACCTTTTCCGTATTAGAATTTAAAGTCTATTTCTTATTGTATACTTGATTGAAGCTGTTCTTGGAGATGAATGTTTTAAATGTCTATATCCAAAAATAAACATTTTGATGTAACTGTGGGCTATTTTTGTCTTTCTTTCCGCCTAGTTTACTAGTTACAATTTTTTATTCTAAGTAGCTTCATGGATATTATTTTTCAGGAACAAGGTATCACTGTATATACTCTTTCGTGAATAAGCAGCCATATTATGCAGTAAGTAAACCTAGTTTCTTACTAATAGTGCTAAGGGCTGCTCAATTACATGTCTCACTTCCACCATCAACTTGAACTTTCAGCTGATCATTACCATGGATGTTCCACTTACTTCAGCAGACTTGAGCTTTGTCTCATTGAGAAGAAATTATTCCAGCAGAATCCCTCTACAAGATGTTACATTTAAAAGCTTCCAAAGGGTGCACAGTTGGGGCGGGGGGTGGATAAACGAGGGCATACTTATAGACACACAGAAATAAAACATTTATCACTATTTGATTTAGGTCCACAATAGTGGGAAGCAAAGTTAAATGTCAAACAATACCTCTAAAGGGACCCCACTGGCTTCAGGTTTTAATGGCCCCCTATTTTAATACAGGAACAGGATTTAATTATTTGTACTTGTTATTTACTGTTCTAATTCAACAAAGTCAAAACCAATGAGATCTTCTCCATTGCTAAATATATCCTGTATGCTTGAAGTAAAAGAAACACAATTCGGTGAGATAGAAAAATATTAAGTTCTTTAATAAATTATGTGCAGTTTTTAGAAAAGGTAGCCTTTTGCAATGAACAGAGATACCTTTGTCTCAAATTGTCATCTTTCTTCAAAAACTAGCTCATAGTTTTTATATACAGTAAATCAGAAGATGTCTACTGTTTGTGCCAAGCATCTCAAGGTGAAGAGGGATTTCAAGATGGGCATATTTCAGGCAAAAAAAAAAAAAAATTCAACAAAGTAAAATTAATAAACAATTTTAAAGCTTGATTCCCTAATTATTCCATTTAGTTTTTGTTTTACATCCTCAAAGGGTAATCAAATATTCCAAATTTCTCTGAATCTTTCCTTTAAGGCATCACTTGTCTTCATCAGTATAATGGTAAAATCTTGATAGTTCTGCAATACAGCATGTAGCTGGCACCTTTTCCTGAGGCACATTCAAGTATTTTGGCAAACAGTAATAAAGTATCTAACTGCTACAAACGTGAGACCTTCAAGCTTTACTGAGTCTCTGATTTCACCTCGTTTGGTCTGCTTTTTATCTAAGAACTTCAATCCCCAGGAGATCCAAATTCCTTTAGTTGTTTTCTCTGTGTTGTTTCTAGTTCTTCCAGTCTTTTGCGAAGTAGAGAGAGTTCCCTTTGATGCTGTTCCTCCTTAGAATTATGTAAAGAAAACACAGCAAAAGAAACTGTTAGAAAATGAGTAGGAAAGTAACTGGTAGGCGGCAGGCTCAGTCTGCCTCTTTCACAGGGGCCTGTAACATCTGGTAAGGAAGTGACTGCTGTGGCGGTCTAAAGACACAGTAGCAGGGGCTAAACTATGCTAGTTCTCACTTCTCTCCTGCCTCACCCAGGCTGTAGCCTTCAGCAAAACCTGTATCTGTTCTTCTCTAAAGGTAACATTCACCAAGGAGTGAATGAGAAGGTACTAATGCAGGGCCCAGACAGACTAACATGGCAACTTTCTACTAAGACTGTTCATAATAAACTGCTGTTAACACCAGTGCACTTAGTCGGAGATCCAATTCAGTGACTAAAATCTTCTGTGCTTACAACATCAAAAACATAATTACTTATTAACATTCCATCTTCTGAAAACCACTCAATTAATTTGATTCCTTTGATGTAATATCTCAGGGGCCTGTTACAATAGAAAGAGCCCAGGTGTGGGGTTCAGAAAGCATTAGATTTGAAACTCAACTCTTGTCACTCATTAGTTATGACTTTAGGCAAGTCACTTCACTCTCTGGCTTAGTTTCCGGGTCTATGATTTAGGAAAAACAATACTTCCCCTAAAGCAGTTTTCATTAGTATTAAATATTGCATGGAGAATGCCTAGTTCATTTGCATTAGTGAACGCTCATAGTAATTAGAATTGTTATCATATAAGTAAGCTACAAACCCTAGGTTACTCTTTTGACTCTGATAAATGTCTTCTTTTCTACAGGAGATTTCACTCCTAATACCATCACTAATAGATTTAAGTCTATTTCTAAGTAAATTTCTATGGTAAATCAAAGAAGTTAAAACTGGCTTTAAAAGCCAGTTTTGTGGCTAATTTTGAGCACTGATCACATTTACAATTTGAATTTCAACTCTATTTAAACAGGTAAAAAAACTTACAGAAATCTTTGACAAATTTCCTTTCCCTAAAATTTAGATGCTCATACCTGCAGATGAGGAGGAAAAGATGATTCCATGCCTAGAACCATGGCTGATGACTGAAAGTTAACAGGATGGACGGATGCTGTTGGTGGCATGTTAGGAACCAAAATTAGACTTCGAAATTCATTATGTCTTCTTTGTATATCCTTTAGTCTTTTCTGAAGCCTTGTATATTCTTCAAATGGAACATTTTGTCTTAAAAAGAAAAAAAGGTATTCTTGTTTTAAAACTGTTACACTGTATTAAAGAACAGAGAATATAATTTTAAATTGGAAGAGAAGGACTTCTAAATTATCAAAGGAGAGAAAAACAGTTAAATTTCTGGCAGGGAGACAGAGGGGGATTGGTAAACTCTAGCCTGATAGGCACAATGTAAGGGTATACAGCACACTCCCTGTGTGATGGGCTCAACTAAAACCTGAACTTCATCTAATAAACGCAAGCAATGCAATCTAGTCATTTGTACCCTTGTATTAATCTGAAGTAAAAAAGATTTATCTATGTATCATATATAGATAAAAATCTGTTTACCTAGAAAGATAAATAGAAACATGACATTATATCTTAATCATACGAGATTATTATTAGCATTGCAGAATGTTAACTTATTAAAAAGTTTTGTTTGCTAATTAATGAAAGATTTGAAAATCTTTTGATACTTTTTTTTTTTTTTTTTGAGACAGAGCCTCAAGCTATCCCCCTGGGTAGAGTGCCATGGCATCACAGCTCATAGCAACCTCCAACTCCTAGGCTCGAGTGAGTCTCCTGCCTCAGCCTCCCAAGTAGCTGGGACCCCAGGCGCCCGCCACAACGCCCGGCCATTTTTTGGTTGCAGCCGTCATTGTTGTTTGGCGGGCCGGGCTGGTGATTCAAACCCGCCACCTTAGGTGTATGTGGCTGGCACCTTAGCCGATTGAGCCACAAGCCCTGAGCCAAATCTTTTGATACTTTTACTTTCACTCCTCCCACCCCCATTCATGAATCCTGAAACTAAAAAGAGACTCACTAAACCAAAAGAATGCCTTATCCACAGAAGGAATCGAATAAAAATATAGTTGTTTCTCAGGACAGGCTGGGGGGATTGGTTCCAGGACCGTTCTTTGTATACCAGAATCTTTGCATATTCAAGTCCCAAAGCCAGCCCTGTGGAATTCTCATACAGAAAGTCAGCCTTCAATATATGTGGATTTTACATCCTACAAATATGGGTTTGGTTGAAAAAAATCCACATATGTGGACCCATACACTTCAAGCCCATGTTGTTCCAGGACCAACTGTAGAGAAAATGATGAGTTGGACCTATGAACTGCCACTTTTCCAGATGAGATATAGTCAAATATAGAGAACTGCATATAGTTCAATGTAATTTTTAAAATGTAGGTGTGATACTATGATATAAGAAATACATAGTTGGTTTATACCTGGGTCCCAACACAGCTCCTAAAACCTAAGCAATCTCCACAGTAGGAGTGTCTTTTGTATGCTAATGAGATGAATGGTGGTTGGTGGCCATTAGGCGGCTTCAGGATGGGGCAGGTTGCCAGAAAGATCAAAGAATAATAGGAGGGTTGAACTTTTAGCCCTATACCCACCCTCCATTCATGACCACTGGGCTGAAGGTTGAGTTGATCACTAGTGGCCAATGATGTAATCAATCATGCCTACGTCTGTAATGAAGCCTCTATAAAAACCCCGACGTAGTTCAGGGAGCTTCTGGGGTTCCATGCCTGGCCTGGGCGGGGAAGCTCCACAACCCTTCTCACAAGTCTTGCTCTATGCCACCTCCTCCATCTCCTCCTCCTATCCTTGCAAGGTCCTTTATAATAAAATGTAAATAAAGTATTTCCCTTAGTTTTGTGAGCTGCTCTAGAAAATTAATTAAACATGAGGCAGAGCTCACGGGAACCCCGACTTGGTCAGAAACACAGGTCATGGGTTGCACCTGTGGCTCAGGGAAGGGCGCCGGCCCTATATACCGAGGATGGTGGGTTTGAACCTGGCCCCGGCCAAACTGCAACAAAAAAAGAGCCAGGCATTGTGGCGGGTGCCTGTAGTCCCAGCTACTCGGGAGGCTGAGGCAAGAGAACTGCCTGAGCCCAGGAGTTAGAGGTTGCTGTGAGCTGTGACACCAGAGTACTCTACTGAGTGCAAAAAGTGAGACTCTGTCTCTAAAAAAAAAAAAAAGAAGAAGAAGAAAGGAAAAAAAAAGAAACACAGGTCATTACTGGGGCTTGCGATGGCATTCCGAAGTGGGGAGCAGTCATGTGGCCCTGAGCTCTCAACCCTTAGCATCTGATGCTATCCCCAGGTGATAATGTTAGAAATGAATTATAAGACAACCAACTGGTGTTCACTGGAGAATGGATTATTATGTGAATGGGAAATAAACCCCCACACATCTACTATCCTAAGTGTAGGTAGTAATAATAGGAAAATTTTTTGGTTTTTCCTGTCTCACAATGGTGAAGCTATTCAACTTTAGGAAAAAATGACATAGAGAAAGCTAACTTTTTAGGCATTCACAGATTATCATGCCAAAGTCCTGAAGGCCACCTCTAAGTAGCTGAATTAAAAAAGATTTTAACTTACACAGGTCATCCCACACCACAACCACCAACTTACCATAGTAAATCTCTGCTTTAAAAATGCGGCTAGGGAGAGAGACCCATGCTTGTAATCCCAGTGCTTTAGGTGGCTGAGGTAGGAGGATTGCTTAAGGCCAGGAGTTTGAGATCAGCCTGGGCAAAATAGCAAGACTCTATCTCTACAAAATTTTTTTTAAATTATCTGGGCGTGGCGGTACACACCTGTAGTCATAGTTTCCTGTGTGATGCAGGTAGGAGGATCACTTGAGCCCAGGTGTTAGAGGCCACAGTAAGCTGTTATGCCACCGTGCTCCAGCCTGGGCAATTGAGTGAGACCCTGTCTCAAAAAAAAAAGAAAGAAAGAAAAATGCTAACAATGCTGATTACTAGCTGTGCTTGGATATGGCTGCAAAACCAGAAGTTATAGCCCAGTAATATTTTTCCACACCAGGAAACCAAAAAGTAACCTTTGATTCAAAGTTGTAGCCAGTTTCCAGAACTATGCAATAGCTACAACTGTTTTGTTAGCTCAACGACAAGAACTCACACCTTTTCTGGCTACCAAAGCCAGTGACTAACTTTTTCTGTACAGACATTTTGGTTTGAAGAAACATTTGGCTAGGAAAAAAAAATCAAAATGCATATTTTAAAAGAAAATATTGAAAAGTATATTATACTTAGAAACAACATCAAAATAACCATGAGGGAGATACACATAAAACACATCACCTATTTAACACCTGATTTTCTGTTTCCAATTCTTCTTTCTTTGCCTCCAAGACTTCTACTTTCTCCTGCAGTCTCTTCAATTTGTTTTCATAAAGAGATTTTCTCTAGAAAAAGAGAATATGAACAAGAACTTCATACAGGACCACTTTTGGCAAAACTATACAGAGAATATTTTACTGACAAAAAAAAGAGAAAAATGTAGAGGTGTACATTTTCAGCGAATACTAGAACATAATGTAGTAGATATGGCTCTTATTGGAAATTACAAAGATAATAAACCAGAGATTACCTCATCTCCTCAGGGGGACAAACAGAACAGTAGAACCTCCATAGCTGACCACCTCTACACTGACCACCTCCTTAACTTGACCTAAATTCACACAGGATGTGCACCACATGTATGTATCAGGACAGTAGGCCTCGTTCCTTATGTTGACCACCTCTGTATGTTGACCACTTTGTTACAGTCCCTTGGGTGGTCAACTTATAGAGGGTCTACTGTATTACGAATGCTAAACCAAAAAGTTGGTATCAATAACTAAATCACTGCATGTCAAAAATCTAAAAGGAGAAGTCAAATTTTATTAATGGGTCTGCCTGTCATCTGATAAGAAATCACAAGCTCTTCATTGTCCCATAGATATCAGGTGCTTAAAATAACTAAAAATCAAAATGAAATGCATGCTTAAAAACTGATAAATTACTACCAAAGCAATAAAGGATCAGAAAGCTACAACAGATTGTGGAAACATCTCAGTTTTAAAGTATGACTTTCTAAACATTAAAAGAAAATGATTTTACAATATACAAAAGGAAAATTTCCTAAAAGTAAATACTGCAAAGGTTTCATTAAATAATATGAAAACGTACAGTATAATACAAAAGGAGAATATGAATAAGGGTAGTTATTTTTTCAGTTTTATAGTTTAACAGGAAGACACCTATAATGTTAAGACTCATTTAATAGCTACAACCTTTTTAGGTATTGTTTTCAAACTCTTTAAGTGTAATAAGCTTATACAAAAAACACACAGAATGTAAATGTAAAGCTTAATGAAAAACCACAAAGCAAGCGCTGGTGTGATTAGCTCATAGGGCAAGAGCACTGCCATGCCACAAGTGTCCCTATTCTTCCGTTCGAATCACTAGTCCCTCTGTCCTTTGAGAAGGTAACCGACTAGTTTACTTTCAAAGATACAGTTTAGTTTTGCCTATTTTTGAACTTCATGTAAATGGAATCACAGTGTGCATTCTTTTATAAATGAGTTTTTATTTCACTCAACACTGGTTTTGAGATTTGTTAATTATAGATATAATTCATTCACTGCCACGTATCATATTTCACTTATGTCACAGTCTATTATATTTACTCATTCAACTGTAAAGGGTTATCTGGGTTATTTCCAGTTAGGACTATTGTAAGTAACACTGCATAAGCATTCCTTCTCATGCTTCCCATTACTCCCCATCCTTCAGTATGCCCAAATGCTCCCTCATACTCCTGTCTAACCACTCTTCTGAACTTAGCACCAAAAGTATTTATGGTATTATTTATGCATTCATGGGTAGTTAAGGAGTCCATCTATCTATATCTAGCCATTCTTCCATATAAAAGAAAATAAATCATAGAGTATATACTTTTTTTTTTTTTGAGACAGAGTCTCACTTTATTACCCTTGGTAGAGTGCTGTGGCATCAGAGCTCACAGCAACCTCCAGCTCTTGGGCTTAAGTGATTTTCTTGCCTCAGCCTCCCGAGTAGCTGGGACTACAGGTGCCTGCCACAATGCCCAGCTATTTTTTGTTGTGGTTTGGCCGGGGCTGGCGCCCTACTGAGCCACAGGCACCGCTCGAGTATATACTCTTTTGTATCTGGACTTCTTTTCTCAGTATTTTATCTATATGACTAAGTCACGTTGCTCCACCTCACAGTATCCATTGTAAAAATATACTACATTTTATCCATTTTGATGAAAATTTGTATTTGTTTCCAATTTGGGAACATCATAAAGTTTTTATGAACATTCCTGAACATATTTTTGATGGATGTCAGTACCTCATTCTCTTGAGGGTACACTCTTATGTGGGTCAGAGAGTACATATGTTTTAGCTTCAGTAGATACTGCCAGTTTTCTAAAATAGTTCTACCAATTACATGCCCACCAGCAATATATGAGTTCTATATTCTTGTCAGTCTTTCAGACATCCAGGTGGAGTATAGTAGTATCTAATTGCAGGGGGGTGGAGAGTTTGGGTTTTTTTTTTTTTTTTGGAGATAGTTTCAAGCTGCTGCCCTTGGTAGAGTGCCATGAGGTCACTGCTCATAGCAACCTCAAACTCTTGGACTTGACCAATCCTCTTGCCTCAGCCTCCCAAGTACCTGAGAGTACAGATAAGTGTCACTGTACCTGGCTAGTTTTTTCTATTTTTAATAGAAATGAGGTCTTGATCTTGCTCAGACTGGTCTTCAACTCCTGAGCTCAAGAAATCCACCTGCCTGGGCCTCCCAGAGTGTTACAATTATAGGTGTGAGCCACTGTGACAGGCTTAATTGAAGTTCTAAATTTGCATTTTCCTGCCCTGTTAAGTATCTTTTCTTAAGTAAATTAACCATCCAGGTATCCTCTTTTTCATGACTTACCTATCCTAGTGGCTTAATTAAAAAAAATATTTGAGCAATCTATATTGATTTGCAGGAGTTCTTTATATATTCAGGATATGGATCCTTTCTCAGATGTTTTATTACAGATTTGCCCTTCTCCCAGTCTGTGGTAGCATTTTCTTTCTCTTGTCCTTTGATACAAAGTTCTTAATTTTAATAAAATACAAATTATCATATTTTTATAAGTGCTTTTTGTGCCCTGTTTCTCAAATCCTAAGATTTCTTCCCATTTTCTTACAGAAGTCTTATTTATTTGGGGTGGGGTTTTTTGTTTTTTACACCATTCACACTTAGGTCTATGGTTCACTTTTGTCTATGTTGTGAGGCTGAATTGAGAATAACTAATTGACTTAATACCTTTTATTTAAAAGACTATCCTTTCCTTATTAAGTGCAGTGGCGGCTTTATGGTAAATCACGTGTCCATATTTGTGGGTCTGTTTCGTACTCTATTCTGTTCCATTTGTCTATCTATCCTTACAGATCACTACAAGTCTGAGAGTATAAGACTTCCAGCTTTATTGTTCTTTAAGATTGCTTTGGTTTCCTAACCTAGTCCTTTGTATTTTCATATAAATTTTCTAGTTTCTAAAAAGAAATCTGCTGAGATTTTGATTAGGATTGGATTCAAGTTATGGACTTTTGGGGAAGAATTGACATCTCTGAATACCAAATTTTCCAAATCACAAACATGGTATAGTTTTCTCTTTATCTAGGCATTCTTTATTTTTCTCAGCAATATTTGCATTTTTTTTTTTTTGAGACAGAATCTCACTATATTGCCCTTGGTAGAGTGCTGTGCCATCACAGCTCACAGTAACCTCAAATTCCTGGGCCTAAGCGATTCTCCTGACTCAGTCTCCCGAGCACCTGGGACTACAGGCGCCTACCACAACGCCCGGCCATTTTTCTCTTTGTTGTTGTTGTTGCAGTTGTCATTGTTGTTTAGCAGGTCCAAGCCAGCTTGAACCCGCCAGCCTTGGTGTATGTGGTTGGTATGCCCCACTCACTGAGCTATGGTGCTGAACCAATATTTGCATTTTTTAATGTCACATCTTTCATCAGATTTGTCCTTAGGTATTTTACATTTTTTTATGTTATTGCAAATAGTATTTAGATTATTTTATTTTCTAATTGTTTTCCATGTGAGTAAATAAAAATAACTGATGCTATTTAAACTTATATCCAGCAACTTAAAAAAACTCACATATTAATTTTAATAGTTCATTGATAGATTTGTATTTTATTCATACACAATCATGTCATTTGTGAATGACAATTTTACTTCCTCCTTTCCAATCTTTACTAGCTATTTTTTTTTGCCTTATTATACTAGCTAGAACCTCCAGTAAAATATTGAACAAAACAGTGATAGTGGACATATCTGCCTAGTACCTGACCCTAGGTGAATGAAGGAGGCATTTGACATTTTAATCAGAATGTTAGCTGCAGGATTTTTGTAGATACTATTTCAAATTAAAAATTCCCTCTATTCCAAATTTGATAAGAGTTTTCATCATGAAAGGGTGTTAAATTTTATCAAATTATTTTTCTATGTCTACTAAGATGATCACAATAGCTTTCCCTCTTTGTTCTGTTAGGGTGTTGAATTAAATCAACCAATTTTGTGTGTTAAGTCACCAGTATTCCTAGAATAAACCCTATAACCTCATGGTATATTATGATTTTAACATATTACTAGACTCAGTTTGATGATATTTAAGATTTTTATATCTGTGCTTATGGTATAATTTTTCTTTTCATATAATGATATCAGGTTTTAACTTCATAAAATAAGTGGGAATACTCTTCTCTGTTTCTATAGTATTATCTGGAAGAGTTTAAGGTTGGTATTATTTTTTCCTCAAGTATTTGGAAGAATTTACCAATGAAGCCAAATGAGGAATTTTCTCTGTGGAAGGTTTTTTATGAAGAATTTCATTTCCATCCCCAGCCTGGCCCGCCAAACAACAATGACGGCTGCAACCAAAAAATGGCCGGGCGTTGTGGCAGGCCCCTGTAGTCCCAGCTACTTGGGAGGCTGAGGCAGGAGACTCGCTTGAGCCCAGGAGCTGGAGGTTGCTGTGAGCTGTGATGCCATGGCACTCTACCCAGGGGGATAGCTTGAGGCTCCATCTCAAAAAAAAAAAAAGAATTTCATTTCCTTAATATATATATAAGACTATTCAGATTTTCTAATTCTTCTTATATTAGGCTTTTAAGATGTATGCATTTCATATAAATTGCATAATTAATTAGCATAATTAACCATAAGTTAATTAGTATAATAGTTGTTATAATACCTCTTTTGTTTTAATATCTGTAAGATATATAATGATATCCCCTTTTTATTCATGATACTGTTCATTTGAAGCTCTTTATCCATCTAATCTAATCTATCTTGTGAGGCACTTGAGGAGAAATCAGTCTTGCTATGGCTTTATCAATTCTATCAATCTTTTAGAAACCAACTCTTGGCATTTTCAGTTTTCAACATTGTATGTACACTTACTGTCTGGTTTCCTAATTTCTGCTCATAGCTTCATGATGCTGATGATGTCTGCTATTTAATCTATCCATTGAATTATGATTCAGTTATTGTTTTTTAGTACTAAACTCGACTTTTTTCATGCTTTCCAGATTTTTGGAGCAATCCTCAAACCTTTATTTCTGAGTATATGCAACATGGTTATTTTGAAGTCTGTATCTGGTAACTCCATTACCCTGTATGTCCTATGGGAGTCTGTTTATATTGGTTATTATTTCTCTTGGTTTTTGATGTTATCTTATTTCCTTATGTGGCTGTGTTTGTACTATTTTGGGATTTTGTAATTAAGAGACTATTTCTTAGAGCAGTTTTAGGTTGGCCAAAAAACTGAACAGAAAGTAGAAAGTTCTCATATATCACTTCTATCTAATTTCTCCTATTATTAAAATCTTTCATGGATGTGGTATTAAATTTGCTGTGTGAACCTTTCGATTGTGGAGCACCCAAAAACAAAATGTGCCTACAGGCATCATTATCACCACATAAACATCCTGTTTGACCATCTATAAGCATTGTTTGCAAATCAAAAGATTAAATTTGTAATACTCAAGCTAGGTCTGACTTCTACAATAACAAGGGGTTTTCAACATGACTTGTAGTCATCTTTTGTGATTAGTATATATTATTACAATTTTAATACAGTTTTTATTTTTATGGAGTGTGCACTTTATTCCAGTAAGAGTGGCAAGCCACCAGAGGACTAGATGATCCAAATTATGTTTTGTTTTTGCTTATTTATTTCAGATTATTATGAGAGTACAAATGATTAGTGACATTGTTTGCATTTGTTAGGTAAAGTTCAAGTTGTACTGGAGTCCTTCACTGGGGGGTATGCTGTAAAACCTTACATCATGCCCATTAAGTGAGAGCTTACCAATCCCTCCCTCTCCTTATCTCTCCCCTTTCCTTCTTCTCTTACCCCCAAACTTGAGTTTAATTGTGTTTTTCTCTCATGTGGGCATGTAGTTATTTATCTATTGGTTTTGTATTAGTATTGCATACACTGGATACTTGCTTTTCCATTCATATGATACTTTACTAAAAAGAATATTCTTCAACTCCATCCAGGTAAATACAAAAGATGTAAGGTGTCCATCTTTTTTATGGCTAAATAGTATTTCATAGTGTACATATACCATAGTTTATTAATCCATTCATGAGTTGATGGCCACCTGGGTTGATCCCACATCTTAGAGATTGTGAATTGAGCTGCAATGAACATTCTCATGCAAATGTCCTTATGGTAAAATGATGTTTTTTCTTCTGGGTAGATTCCTAGTAATGGGACTGCAGGCCCAAATGGAAGTTTACTTTCAGCTTTTTGAGGATTCTCCATAGTTCTTGCCACAGAGGCTGTATTAGTTTGCAATCCCACCAACAGTGTCATAGTGTTCCCTTCTCTCCACATCCATGCCAGCATCTGAAGCTTTTGGACTTTGTGATAAGGGCTATTCTTGGGGTTAGGCGATATCTCAAATCAGCTTTTTCCTTTCTTAAAATGTGTATACATTTTTTTTCGCACTCTGTGTATACTGGTTGATTGAAAGACCCAATGAATACCTTAGACCACTGTAACCATTTTCTGTAAGACACTTTTATTACTTTTTTATTACTTTGACTCAACGCTTTCTCTTCTTCAAAACTGCCTAGTCAGATATTGGTTAAATACAATTCTCTTACTGCACGTTTGGACTTAATGAAACTGGACATAAGTGGCAAGCCTATACACCTAAACGTGCTGACTAGATTTATCTTAAATTAGCAAACACTAACTTTATTTTTTGAGAAAGCATCACTATGTCACCCTCAGTAGAGGGTTGAGGCTCACAGCAACCTCAAACTCTTGGGCTTAAGCAATTCTCTTGCCTCAGCCTCCCAAAGTAGCTGGGACTACCGGTACCCGCCACCAACACCCCTATTTTGTTGTTGTAGTTGTCACTGTTGTTTGGCAGGCCCGGGCTGGTTTCAAACCTACCAGCACTGGTGTATGTGACTGGTGCCCTAGCCACTGAGCTATAGGTGCCAAGCCAATAAATACTAACTTTAAATGGGCCCTACTGTTCCCTGGCAATCCTACTAGTTTCTATAATCCAATCACTCTCAAACTCCTTTACAATTCTTTTATATCTTCTTGTCTCCCTTCAAATCTCTAATATCTCCATCCTCTACACTTTAAACTGATGACCCTCCTTATTGCACTAAGAAAATAACACCAATCAGGGGTAACTTACACCACAACTTTTAATTAATCAGAAATTTATAATCATAATTTTATGTTTTGCCAATTAAAATCAATACATCATTTCCTAACTGCTATGATCTGAAGGTTTGTGTCCCTTTAAAACTCATATATTGAAATCCTAACTCCCAAGGTGATGGCCTTTAAGGGAGGTGATTACACTGCTAGGCCAGAAACTATAAAATAGGCCCCAAAAGGGATTTGTTCCCTTCTACCATGTGAAGACATGGCTAAAAGGTGCATCTGGAACCAGAAAAGAGGGTCCTCACCAGACATGGAACCTGCTGATGCTTTTGTCTTGGACTTCTCATCCTCCAAACTGTGAAAAATAAATTTATGCTATTTGTGAAACTACCCAGTTTGTGATACTTTGCTAGAACAGCCAGAATGAACTAAAACACTGTCCCTCCCACTTCCAAATTGAATCTTATGCCCACCTACCTACTAAAGGATATCATTCCTGCAACTGTCCCATTTCGTCTGCATCAATTATCCCCTTGCTATTAAACCCTGCTATAATTTCTCCCTTTTAAATGAAAAAAAAAATCCATTGATCCCACAACCCCTCACTAGCTATTGCCCTATTCCTCTGCTCTTCTTCACAACAAAACTCCTTAGACAAACTATAATTTTTCTCATCCAACCAATTCCCCTTGATTCCACTTCAATCAGGATTGTATACTCACCACTCTACAGCAATAACTCTAGCCAAGGTCACTAACGATCACCATATAGCCATGTATTCTCCTATCATTTCACTATCAATGTCATTTGACACACCTGATCCTTCCAGAAGCATTTATTTTTTTTCACTTGGAATCTAACACTTTCTTGGTTCTTCTCCTATCCTGGGTACTTCTTCTCAGTCTCCTCTTATCTTCTCAACTTCTAAACTTTACAATTCCGTTAAAGCTCAATCCTTAGACTTATTCTCTTCTCAGCCTTCCTTCAGGAGTTCAATCTCATTGCTGTAAGTACCATTTGTATGCTGATGGCTCCTGAGTCTTTATCTCTAGCCCAGACTTCCCTGGGAGCTCCAGATTGACTTATCCAACTGACTATTTAACATCTTCACATGGAGCTCTAAGGGTCTCTCAAAAAGTTCATGTGTCGAAAAAGGCATCTTTATTTTACTCCCAATCCTGTTCTTCCAGAGACTCTCACATTGTCAGTAAATAGCAAGTCTGTTTTACCAACTGCTTAAGTTCAAAATCATAGTCATCTTTGTTTCATCTCTCTTTCCTACCCTACAACCATGTAAGCTCCACCTTTAAAATACGTACAGAATCTAACCACCACTCTACCACTAGTTCTCTACTCCAAGTTACCCTGATCTCTAACCTGGACTACTAAAAAGTGGTCTCCCTGAGTCTTGTCTTGCCCCGCTATACAACAGCCACAGAGATCCTTCTAAGATATAATTCAAGTATCATTTCTCAATTCAAAACCATCCAGTGTGTGCCTACCTCACTCAGGATGAAAGCCAATATGCCTACATCCTTGGGCTTCCTACTGCCTCTCTATTCTACCCCTGGGCCTCCTCACGCTCCTTCATCATCCCAAGTAGATTCCTGCCCCTCTCTCAGACTTGCTATTCCCTCTGTCTGTAACACTTTTACCCTACGCATCACAAGAGGCATCCTTCCCCTTTCCTTCAGGTCTCTTATCAGAGAAGACTTGCCCGACAGCACACCTGCTCATTTTTTCCTTAGCACTCACTCACATTCAATGCATAGCTGTTTATGTCTCTTACTCACTACAACATAAATTCCCAGTGTGGGATCTTTGTTTACTTCCATATTCCAGTAAATGAGTAAACAGTAGGTACTCAATACATTAGTTGAATAAACTGGAGAGATGAATTCAGAGAAACCTTATAGAAAAGAGAGTCTGAGTGAAGATATTAGCAACAGGAATGAAAAGAAATGTAGGAAATTTGTAGGCAGCGCCTGTGGCTCAAGAAGTAGGGCGCTGGCCCCATAACGGAGGTGGTGAGCTCAAACCCAGCCCCAGCCAAAAACTGCAAAAAAAGAAATGTAGGAAATTTGAGAGACGATATGAAGGAAGAATTCATTGGCATTAGTGACCGCACTGGACTGAATAGTGTCTCACGGATTTTTTATTTCATGTCCATCTAGAACCTTAGAATGTGATAGTAGTATTGTTGTAACCCAGCCCTCTTTCCCCTGCCCACTCCTGTTCCCCAGCCCTCACCTGTTCCCCCCATCCTCTCCAGCCCATTTCCCTCCTCCTCCCTTCTCCCCCCAGAGTTGACTCCAGGAACAAGGCAAGTCCCTCCTCCCCCCAGGGTGGCCGAAAACACGTTCCCTGGCCCCCTTCTTCCTCCTAGAGTTGCCAAGAACATGCTTCAGGTACAAGAAAAAAAGTCCCAAGTTTCACAAAACCCCCAAGTTCTCAGTAGATAAACAATGGTGGAAAACTCACTGAGACTTGATTAATTACTATTGTATAACCATAACCATTGTGATATAAAATGTATCCATTGTCAACTGAAACTGTATTA